>JAQIVZ010000455.1:0-66575 GCA_034700945.1 Arrhopalites spinosus
CTCAAATATCTTGGTGATCGGTTTACAAGGAACCGAGATAAAAAATCATAATCATTACTTTTTGATCTCCCCTCGTATCCTATGTACAATCCATTCACTCTCTCTTGGCTCTGTCTCCGACATAATTCTCTCTCCCTTACTTTCGTCCTCAGCCCATAAAGTCGGACATGTTTTTATTTTTTTTAGTTTAGTCTCTTTCTCTCTCTCTCTGCTTTGGAAGGGAGATGCTTTCTCTTTTGGTTTCTTTCACAGGTTGCTCAATCTTGTCCCGCTCTCTCTCTCGCTTCATGTCTCATGAATCATCTTCTCGCCACTTAATAAGGCAGTGCAGTCACACAGAGTCCATAGAAAATACAAGAGCCAATGTACAGAGGCCTATGCCTTGACTCCCTTTTTTTTGGGCCATGGCTGATGGTGATGGGGAAGCGGGTGTGTGTGTGTGTGTGTACGTGCCGGTGAAAACAAACTGGGGAAAACTCATCCATCCAAATTCCAAGCACTACCACGAGAGACACCACCATTTCCTATGTACCATCCATTATTCTTCTATAGCCTTTCCCCTCCTTGCGTCGACTACAATCCTCTCTTTCTCTTTATACATGGACAGACGGGAAGAGACTGACGTCGTCCCTCTGGAATTTCCCCATTGCAATTTTTCCATGTCTCTCCAAATAAAATAAAAAATATTTGATCTAATCCTCCAACTCTACTGCACAGACTCTCTCCCATTCTTATTCTTTTTTGTAAGTTGCAAAAATTGACCAAATAAAAGAAGAATTTTTTTATTAAGTGGCAACTTTCAAAACAAATTTTTTAATAATTAAAAGACTCATTAATCTTTTGTGCCCACAGTTAATTTATTCTTGGTGTTGAAAATGAGTGGATGAGTTTGTTGAAGGGAGAGGGTGTGGGAAATGTCAATATTTGTCACATTTTGCAAATTTACATAAACACATTTTGTCCTCTCCCAACACAAAATTCCAAGACTTGATGGACATTTGTAACGTGCAGAAGAGCATTTAAACGGGAGGGGATGGGGAGTTTTAGTGACAGAAAGTAAATAAAAGAGAAAGTTGAGGAAATGGCCAACTTGTAATTGTAGACGATTGACAATGAGACCATGTGAATGGATTGAGGGTAATTGTTGAAGATTGTAGTTGTACAGCTCTCACAAATTACATAAATAAATTAATTCTTGTCCGAGGTCTCTCTCTCTCTTTGTTTATTTGTGTACTGTATAAATAGCATTTTGAGGCAGAGTACAAAGAGGAAAGCAAAATTCCGCGAAAAAAGGCTAGCCCACATGCACCCACGTTCCACACGAATGAGCATTGATTTTTAATCAGAGAGAGAGCCTTTCATAGAGACTGTACATTGGAGAATGTGTATATTATAATTACTTTATAGTTTTCCCCTCCCTCACAACAAGAAAAAAAATCCTTTTTTGGTACTTGACTACCAAACTCTAAACTTGGTTTTCTTTTTTCAATGGTTGAAAAATGCATTCAACTGAATTATCACAACAAGAGAAAAACCCGCACTTTCACAGCCCACAGTCATGCATGTCCATACTTTTTGGACTACTTTTCTCTCTCCTACATGCAAGTTGGGTTAAACAATAGAAAGGGAAAGCAAAATGGAGACAATAAAAGTTGCAACTTGTTTTTTCTCTTTTCTTTTCTCTCTTTTCATTGTTATTACACTACTCATATAGAAGGGGAACTGGGAATCAATTACAAAAAAAAACTCTTCTACTTTACTTGATGGCATTTATGCATGAACCTCCCTTGCCCCTCTCCCTCTCTCCCTCTCTTCACATGCAATCTCCCCTTTGTACGGCTACAAGGTTCATGGCAAAAGGAGAGAGTTTGAGAGTAATTCCTAGTGGAATTTATAAAAAAATGTAAAAAAACTTTGTTTCATGTAATGGAGGGCAAAAGGAGGAGGAATATGGAGGTAAATAAGGAGCAATTTTACCTTCATTTTCCATTCCATTTACTTTGCTTTATTTATAATTGAGTTTTCTTCTCACCCACTCCACCTCTTTCTCTCTTTTCTCCATTTTCTATGCAACTTTTCACTTTCCTTTTCTATTCAAAAAAAATGTTTTGTAGTGAAATAAAGAGAACGTTATTTGTTTGTCTTTTTAATGATGATTATATAACTCCCTTTCACCCTCCTCCATTTGGATTAATCCCCATTTCATTTAATTTTTTTGTTTAATAATCATAGGGGAGATTTGTACAACGACTGTATTTATTTAGGGAGAGTCATGCTGGTCAATTAAAAGTGATTGGAGAGAGAGAGAGTTGGGATTTTACATTGTGTTCATCCATTATATTAATCAAATCATGTGAAAAATTTTTCATTTAATTTTCATTCCCTTTCTCGACAAAAGTTGACTCTCTCTCTCTCTTTCCACTTGTTGACATAATCAAATTCCAGTTTAAATTGACCACCATTTTTTCCTTTTTCAAGTCAATTGTTTCCAGTTCTAGTTGTAGTGGTCAAATAAATAAAAAAAAATTGTAGGAAAACTTTTTCATTTTCAAAATGATCTCCACTGAATTTAAAGAAGATTGACGGATCACAAGTTAAAATTGAGAGAGAAGAGAAAGAATCAAAAGTTTTATTTCATGGAAAGAATTTTCTCCAAAATTAGGACCGCCTTTTTTGAATGGATAGAAGATGATGTTGTCGTTGTCAATGGAATTGGAAAGAATGGAAGAGAAAGTTGGGAAGAATTGTCACAATAAAATTGGCAGGAGAGAGAGAGAAAAAAGATGGGGGTCAGTGGTGGATGCCAAAATAATGGACACATGTCAAGAATGGAGGACAAAAAAGGATGGTAATTCAATATATTATAGAGAAAATGCACGTGAGATATTGGTCACATTACGTTGCCGTCGGCCACTTGCATTTCATGGTGGTGAGTGTCGTCAAAGAATTTCTCTTTTTGTTCATCTTTTCTCTCTCTATACTTTCTCTCTCCATTTGGATGGGGTATAGTCCTTTGTATTTGTACAGAGAAAATGAATGACGATAGACTTTCTCCTCGACAAAGAAATGCCATTCCACTGTAAAAGACAAGGAGCTACTAAATTCCACACACCAATACATTCCTCTCTCTCTCTTTCTTGGGGAAAGAATGGACAAAAAAATGTCTGCAAGTGTTTCCTCTTGTGAGTGTACACACTTTATTTTAGTCTATAAAAGAACAAGAGAGAAAAAAAACCTGAAGGCTTTTTTTTCCTGTGCGCCATGTCCTGAATAAGAAGGATGCTTGGCAAAAGAAAGTAAAATCAGCTGTCTTACATATAGAACCACTCTATGCCAGACACTTGTCTCATCTTTTTTAAACCATATTTTCTTTTTCCTCTTTTTCACCCCCCAAAAAATACTTGTCCTCCACTACTTTCTCTCTCTCGCTCTCTCTGTTCTATTCATGTCATCCAAGTCTCGTCATATTTTAACTTTCTCTTTTTTTTGATTTTTTGTCTCTCAAAAAATATTTCTTTTTTATAGTAAGTCTTAATACACTCCATGTTACAAGAAAAAAAATGAGAACAAGGTAGAAAAAAAGAGAGCATCTTATTTTCTCCTTTTTCTAAAGATTCATGAAGCTTTCACCAACCTTTTTTTTAGTTTTGACCATTAAAAATGGGAGAAAGAGACGATAAATATAAGGCTGACTCTATTTTTTCCGAGTGTGTTGACATGATGGCCATAACATGCTCATAATTTTTGTTAGTTGACCTCCTCCCCTTTCTCTGACTAAGGACTGAAGAGTAAATAAAGAATCATGTTATTTGCATCAAAGAGTAAAAGTAACATGGAGACTATAGAGAGAGAGATACTTTACAGGGATAAAATTTATTATAGACCATTTCGTTGGAGTAGCCAAGTTGGCTAATTTCTTGTTGTTTATTTTGAATCCCTCGGACTCTGTGTAGTTTGTTAGAGAGAGGGGGGATCTCACTTTCTCCTCTTTTCTCCATTGTAATGGGGTTTGAGTATGGGGCCATAAGTTTCATTCTAACGACTAGGAAAAGCTTTGGCCAGACGCCTTTCCATTCTCTCCTCCATGTAGACTAATAGACAAAAGAAGAGAGAGAGAGAGATGAATATCTGGATGGGAATGAAAGGGGGTTCAAAATGGGCCCGCTCTCCCTTCTTTTTTTCAAGATAGATTTGTGCTCGTTTACTCATTTCCTAAATGATTTGATTTCCCCATTTTCTAACTCACAAACTGTAACTACTGCAATACAATGGCCCTCCCCCTTATGTATTTCTTTCCATATAGCCAGAGCCATGGCACAGTAAAAAAAGGGGAGGAGGGGTTAGAACAAAAAAAAAATAAAGAGATTTTTCTTTCTCCACTTTCCCTCACGACTCTATCATGTAAAGTGTGTAGAATTAACGAGATGTAGAGAGAGAGAGAGAAAGTGGAATTACATGGAGGACTACGAGTCTTTTATTTTTATTTGAAGAAAGGAAAAGTAGGGAAATTTCTTGATCATTTCCCTTCAACTCGCTCTCCTTATCGTCTTGGGGAGTCTAAACTCATCTATTTGGCTCCATTAGAAACATGACAGACAAGTTCCTTTCCTGAAGGAGCCCCCCCCCCCTCCTTTCCTCTTCCTTTTTTCTTCTTTATGTATACAAATGTATTAGAGTCCAAAAAAAAGAGCATTTAAAGCTCTAGAGGAGGGGGAGGGGGGAGAGAAGAAAAATGGAGAGGAATTGTGTGGAGACATGGGTACGGAAAGGTTGGTTCCCTTTGGGTTCGCATGGTGACTAAAAGGCAAGTAGTTTGTGCTGGTTCGTTGATCTTTGAGTCAAACTGTTGACAGTTGAGACTGTTGTGTTTGAAGACAGAATTCAAAGTGAGGTGTTGATGAAAAGTCAGGCCAACAAGGACTCACTGTGGAGGGCTCCATTTTCTCCATTTTGATTTGTGTGAGCCCTTCCTAGGCAACTCCTCTCTCTCTCCCTCTCTTCGTCGGAACAAGAGGAAGAAGAAAGTTAAAATTGGGAGAAAGCATGTCTAAGTTGAAAAGGTGAAAGGTGGAAAGGAGAAAGGAAGGGACAAGAGAATGGAATCATTGAAGGCGGATCTCAACTGAAAGCCCGTGATGACTGTAGGAGAAAGCTAGATGGATATATGGCTTTCTCCTTTCACTTGCACGAATCTACAGACAAGAATCTTCGAGAGAAATGGCACAAGTCTCTTACTTTCCCCAACAAGTGAAGAGAGAAAACTACAGTCAAAGTATCCAATCCTCACAATTTCAGATGAGTTTTGGGAAAGGCCAACATTCAATGCTTTCAATACACAGAAAAAAAAGAAAACAGTTTTTTTTGTTCATTGAGATTGAGTCACTAACAGAAACTTTCTTTTGTGTGTCTCAAGACAAGATTAAGAATTGTTTACTCTTTTTTTATGGACAAAATGATGAAAAAAAATCACATAAAGAACTAAATTAGTAAACAAATAAATTGTCAATAGAAAAAAACAAAACAATTGTTTAGAATAAAATGTCAGAAATAATTTAAGACTGTTAAATGAGGGTAATTATCCTTTGTAAAAATTCACTTAAATAAAAAAAAAGGTCAACCATTTTTTTACTGGAGATTAGTTATAGGGTGGAGACATTTTAGGGCGAAATAATACAAGAAAAATATGGAGAGAGATAGGAATTCCTAATCTGAAATTAAATTTGATTCATTTCTACACTCAACCCCATTCCTTTCCATTTTTTGTGTTGAAAAGTTATATAGAGTGTGTGACAAAGACACAATTTAATTACATGTTTTTTCTTCTCCTCTTTCTCCATTTCTCTAAGGGAAATCTAAGTGATAGTAGAGAGAGAGAGAGGAGCATCTGGTAAAAAGTAGAAAAAAAGAAGGAGGAAAAAATAAATATAGTGGAGCACATTTTCTCAACTCATGAGCCTTGATACTTTTATGTGTGATACCAAGCATTTGTAATGGCTTGTACTATGGCACTTATCATAAAAGAGAGAGAGAGAGAGCAGAGGAATGAGATGAGCTTTTGTACAATCTTGTACTTGTTTTTTTTTCTCTCTCTCTCAACATTCGGCAGTTGTAATCGCCATTTCATCCATGAAAAAAAGGGGGTAAAAACTGAAAGGGCCAAAATCTTTTGGAAGGCAAGGGGAGGTTTTTTTACAACAAGCAATGCATGTTAAAAGAGAGAGAGAAAGTAAAAAAAAAGAAAGTGGAAAATTGGGGAGATGATGTGTGACTGTACTTGCAGGAGAGAGAGAGAGTATCTGTACAGGGGATAAAAAGTGAGGTAATGTAGTTTTAGTTTTGGGCAACGTATCTCATTGATTATTCCTCGTACTTAAGCCGGGCTCGCATAAAAATGGCTATAAAGATCCATACTATTCACAGACGGGGAGAAAGCTGAGAGAAAGAGAAATAGAAATGTTTGGAAATTTGCTCATCTCGAGAATCTCTCCATAAAAAGGTGTTCTAGAATCTATATTCATATTATATAACCACTTCTCTAACTTTTTGTACATGACGACGACTACTAGCAAGAAATCAGATTGCTCCCATCCCAAAAAAGAGTAAGAGGTGGAGGTGGAGGTGGGGATAGGGAAAGGATGGGGAAACGAGTGAATGGGGACACATAAAAATGATTGCAATTAACTTGGCGCTACGAAAAAGCCAAGGGGAGAATATGCAAACGAGCTAGTTGTACGCACCACGCAGAAAACTGCTCACTCATTGCTTCACTGGCTCTATGCAAAAAAGAGAGAGAGAGAGCAAAAAAAGGTACTCTATAAAAAAAAGGAAAGAGAAGCTTTCTCCCATTTTCTCTCCTTTCATTTCATGAGGATTCTGTAATCAGTCAATGCAAAAAAAAGAGAGTTCAAATCCTTTCCAAACGTATCCCATGGAGTTAAGTGAGGGGTCACATACTTGAGATAGACAGACTTGAAAAGCATGCCACCCATTTTTCACTACTCCAAGAGAGAGAGAGAGAAAAAAAAACATTCCATCCAGAGCTTCATCACATTTCTTGCCATTTTCTTCTTCTTTTTTTTGTGAGGGAGGGTATTCTTCAAGACATCTCAGCTGAACATGATGCTTTTCTTTTTCTCCCTTCACACTCGATAACCCTTTCTTTCTTGTCTTGAGTGAGTGAGGAGTGATGCAAAAATGTGAGACTGTCTTTCTCTCTCTCTCTCTCTCTCTCTCTTCCGCCAGTTTACGACTTTGTTTTCATTCTAGTGGAAGCTATCTGGTGGAAATAATGTTTTAGGCGTGTTACAAATGAGTTGAGGTTATCCATGTCTTCAATGTCCGACCCATTCCCTCTGTCCTCCTCCATCCTCCATCTCTCACCCAAACACTCTCAAACATCCACAGGTACATTGCCGACAAGAAAGAGGGGGGCAGGGGGGGGGGCACTCCTATACTATCCATCTCATTTGTACAAACACAAACTTTCTCTTTCTACAGAGAGAGAACATAAATTGAGCCAAAGTGTGTGTGTCGTATGGTTACATGCTGCCAAGTCTTTAGTGTCTTACACTCATTTTCCAAAAAAAAACTGCTCTTCAAATACACGTCCAACACGTTCCTCTTTGGACAAAGTACATGGGTTAAAAAGTACCCGCTCTCTTTCACTTAAACCGAAAAAGAGAGTGAGAAATCTTAACTAGGCATGTTCCAAGAAAATAAAAAGAGGAGAAAGGTTTTCATGTACACAAACAATCGTTTCTACACATTAAACATATTACACATCCATGTATCTTTTTTTTTCTTGGAAAAAAACTAAACTGGATGGGTTATGGTGAAATCAAGACATGGCTCAAGGTAAACACTCCATTCTCTTCCCCTATGGAGATGCTTTCTCTTTTTTCCCATTTTGGAGGCTCTTAGGACAGAGATGGCCCCCTTTTCCCCTTCTCATCTTCTTGATCTACTTGTTCCTTAAGACATAATGGAAATTTCAAGTCGTTCTTTTCTGGTTTATGTTCACTCACTTTCTCTCTCTCTCTTTCTTTCTCTTGGAAACAAGAATCTCATTGGACATGCTCTCAATGTCTAGAGAGAGAGAGAAAGTTCTCTCTATTGTATGATATGAGGTATTTCCTACATTTTAAATGTGCATGTACTCACACTGCCCATCTGTATCATCTCTCCACACTTGATGCAAGAGTAAGGAAGAATGAAGAAAAATCCCCCAGAGAAACTAACTCTCTCTCCTCACTGTCTATGGCCATAGTCCTACATGATAAAAAAGAGAGAGAAAGATGGCTAGCCTTGAAGAAATGATGATGGGATTAAAACAAAAAGAGAGAGAGAGAGAGAAGGATCAGCTTCATCCTTGTCCTCTTCTTTTGGTCTTGCTTGTCGACTTGCTGTACATTTTTTTTGTCTGTAGTCTCTTCCATCCAGTTGGCAACAGATAAGGGGGAGGGGAGATACTGTGCGTTGTCTCTTGTTGAGGGAGGGGGGGAGAGAGCAAGTAGTAAAGTGTGTTAGAATTTAAGCTTGATGGTATCGTGGATATGATGTGGGAAACCCATTTTGAAGGAAATTACAGGGGTCTTGGTAGGAAGGAGAAAGCGTCGCTTTCTCTTGTTTTTTTTACTCCACAAAAAAAAAACAAGAGCCACCCTAGCCTCTCTTTCTCTTGTACTCGTACACACCAATGGACTCTCTCTTTTCTTATCCGTTGGAACGCTATCTCATCTTTCCTCCATACGCATCCATCATACCCTCGCAATTTTTCTCATCTATGGACATTCTCAAGTCTTCTTCTTTTCCATGAAATTCTTCTTTTTTTTATTTTAGCACACAAGACATTTTTTAACACATTGCAGGCAGTTTCTACCCAAATTTTTTATCCCATTTTTTTCTCCTTTTTTTTATCTCGCTTTCCTCACTTGTCCTAATATTAGTAGTAGTAGTTTTTTTTATAATTTTTTTGTATCAAGAAACTACTCCAGAAATTAATATCTTAATGCGCCTTTCTCCCAAATTCCATGTCCGTTATCTAATTTGTAATTTGCTCCGTTCATAAAAAAAGTACAGTGTCCAGAAGATAAAAAAAAATCTTCCGGAAAGATTTGTCTCGGAAAACTCGGAGCAAAAAAAGTCAAGGATTCTATCTGTAGAAAGTATCTAAAAAAATGAAGAAAGCGAAGAGAAATTTGATTAAAAAGCTGGGATTGATTATTTTTATTCCAACAAATTTTTCCCCCTTTCTCTTTCTCTTTAAAAAAATGAAAGAAAGGAATAAAATCTTAGAAAGGACGTTTGATTTGGATAGTACAGTGATGAAGCTCATAAAGATGAAAGAAAAGACGAAAATGGTTGAAAAGATGAGAGAGAAAGAGAAGGAGAGGGGGGGGGGGGAATAAGATTTTTTGGGTTCCATCACAAACCCATTTGTGGCCAAGTGCAAGTACATTAAGACTTGGGGAAATGCTATAAGATTACCTTGTTGGTAGTTAGAGAGTCATTCTGGTTGTCAAAGTGCCTCGTCCTTTTCTTTTATTTGGGCTTTCTCTCTCTTTCCTACAAAGAGATTTTTCTCCAATGAATGGTAACAAGGGCCTTTTTAAGGGACTTATAGACAGTTAACGGAAGGGAAAGAGAAAAAAAAAGTGTCTTCCTCTTGTTATACCTATTTTGATGGAATTTTGGGCAATCTATGGAAGACAGAGGGATATTAGTATTTGACAGAGAAAAGCGGTCTTTAAAAAAAGAGGGGGGGGGGGGAGGAACTGGGTAGAGTTGGAGGTGCTGACGAGTGTAGAACGTCAAAATGTTCATTGGAAGATTCCATTCTTGAAAGAAATAAAGGCCGCACGTTCTCCCGGATAGGGGATTCAAGTCAAATGGGGTGATATTATTAGATGGCCAATTTCAATGATTTTAATAGCCATTCGAGAGTGCGAATGAAAAGAAAAGTGTTTGAGACATTCCCACACCCAACTCTCCTACCCTGTGCCCATGAACATGAGGGAACCATGGCAATCGTGCAAAAAAGAGGAATGGCTAATGGCTCTATTATTGTTGATATTACTATACGCAGGTTACTTCTGGCAGATAACTGATCTTCATCTGGATCTCAACCTCTCAACGAATGGTAATCGAGAAAAGGGTAAGTACAAGTGTGATGAACCAATTTTTATTTTTCTATCTTTTCCCTCTTTCCTCTCCAGATTTATCTTTGATGAGATTTAAGATGAGCTGAAAATGGTGTGAATTGGCCCATTCACTTCTCTTATTTTGTTCCAACAAATTAAATGGATAAATATGAACCCCTCGTTCCTTTTTTTCTCTCTCCCCTCTTTTTTGACTTTTTTTCCCCCACCATTTTCTCTCCTCTTGATGATCATGAAATGGGTCATAATGTACGTTTTTTGGTCAATTTGTGAGAATGAAAAAAAGATTTGTAACCCTGGAGGTACATCTTTCTATCCTTGTGACTGTGGGGAGAGAGAGAGGAGAGAGAATAAATGTTTGGGATTGTATGTTTACAGTGTGTTGGAGACAGAATGGTAATCATCGCTCTTCGGAAGGTCGTTTTGGTGACTATGGTTGTGACTCCCCTCTTGCCCTGGTCGAGTCGGCCATAAAAGCCATGAAGAAGGTCGACGACAAAAATATCGAGTTCATCCTCTGGACCGGGTAATTTTATTCACTCCATCTTCTTAGAATTTCCCCCAATGTGAACCAATGAGAACAGGAACAGGGCATATAAAAATAGAGTTGTGTATTGACCCACTATAAAATATCCACACTGTACATTGACAACAACACAATCCCCTCTTTTTCCCACACACCCTTTCCAAATGGCTCAGCGCAAATGAGAGCCTCGTCGTTAATTGTGGGTCCATTGGAAAAAAAGAGAGTCGTTGGATATTTACTACCTTTACAAATGAATGACCAAGTCTACATCTTTCTCTTTCTTTCTCTTGTCTTTTGTTTTTACCCGGGTAATAACTTGATTTGGAACTTGGGAATTACTTGTGAAAATGGGATTTCAACAAAACAATGTCCACCACAAAAAAATACTCTACCCCTTTTTTATGACCCTCATTGTCCTCTTGTCCATTAAAATAACCCAACGACAAAATTACAAACATTGTCAGTCGTCAATCCTGTTGAAAAAAATAACTCAATCTTGGAAATTTACAAAAACCATTTAAGAAAGTAAAAGGATTGTGTTATATTTTTGTCTTTAATTGTGATTAAAAAAGTAAATGATGGTAAATTAAATGGAGGTTAAATATATATTTGTTGACAGAGACTCGGTGTCACATTTAATGCATCAAAGTGAGCATTTCAATGACCAAACAGTGTACACAGTCCTCTCGAACGTGACTTCAATGCTGAAGAGAGAATTCCCATTCTCCAACATTTACCCCGTCTTGGGGAACATGGACTGGTACCCTCGTCATGGCATGGCTCCAGGCCATGACAATTTCCATGACAGACTTAAAAAATATGGACAACTTTGGGCTCAGTGGGTCCCCCCAGAATCCCTCGATACTTTCCATAACGGTAAGTCATTTTTTTATCATGTACAATCTAAATTCTAGAAAAATCTAAAATAGAAAAAAATTAATCATTTTATTCTTCCTTCTCATCCATAAAAAAATAAAAATTTTATGTTCTAAAATCACACTTGCCCCATAAAAGAGTCCATAGAGTCAGTAAAAAAAAGGAGGAAAAACATATTTAAAGATATTTTATTGTTTTGTACAAAGTAGAAAAGACTAGAAAAAAAAGATGGATTATCAAAAACTCATTTTTTTCAAATTGGGAAATCGATGATTTCATGGACATTTGTGTGGGGGTACTATTCTGTGAATGTCACAATCTCATGAATGTTTTAAAATGTCAGCAAAACAGAGAAAGTTTTTCATGTCCCCTTCCCTTCATGCCAGAACCCCCCCCCCTCGTTCTTTCCCATTCATACAGTTAGCAGTGGGCATGGTGCATAGGTCGGCTGGAGCTGTCAGTAAAGTGGACATGGAGAAATAGGATGAGACAGTTAGGGTAGTAAATTGTCTCCATGATGAAATGGTGAGCTAACAGAGTGCATGTGTATACACCAAAAAACAACAAAGAGAGAGAGAGAGAGTGAAAGAAGCCACACATTCAATGGACACACGGACAAAAATAGCGAAAAAAGGGAAACAAGACCGACAAATAATCTTTACACTGTTGAGTTAGAAAATAATATGAGTCAGCTCTAATACCAGCAGCCTCTCTCTCTCTTTGCTTTTGTCCTCGAATTGCATTGAGGAAGGAAATATAGACTACTGAGATATAAAATAGAAAATCCACTCAATTTTCAAGTTCATGTGTGAAAGAGAGAGAGAGAATATATAAAAGCATGAAGATATATCTCAAATATATGACTATACAATCATCTTGTTTCTCTTTGCCACAAAACATTTTTAAATTATTAATTCTTCAATTACCTTGGGCTCACATTGAGCCTGGCTCTTTTCCCCTCTCTCTCTCTCTCTTCCATTCTTCACAGTCTGAGTCTCAAGGCAGAGAGAGAGCCATATGTTGTCTTATTTTTACGGTATAAAATTTAATAGAGAATTGTATGCTCTACAAAGTGAAAACATTAGACGTTGTACAAAAACTAGAGAGAGAGGGAGAAAGTATAATGTATGGATTTTCATATTCCACGTCTCGTGTTTGTCTAACCAGCTTTTATTGACTATGCTTTCTCTCTCTCTCTCTTGTTGGGTTTAACCTGTAGTTAAAAGAGGGGAAAACCAGCAATTTGCAATGCAATGATGTATGTGGCTATTCTGCTTTACTGGTCCCATCTTCATATTATTTAATATACTCCTCTATTTAGTCTAAACCAGCTCTCTCTCTCTCTACCCTTTGCATTACACACACACAAAAGGCACTGAAAATTTACAAGAGAGAGCAAGAGGAATTCCTCGTATTTTTAGTGAGTCGACTCTTCACCATTATAATGAATATATATATATACGCCCCCCCCCCCTCCTCCATTCTCTGTGTAGATAAACGTGGGACTAGAGAAATGGGATAGTTAGAGTCTCTTTTTTGAACTGGAGAATAGTTGAGCTCCACTTTACGCTCGCATTCGTTTTATTGATACACTTGGTGGCCATTAATGCAAATAGTACATCACAGTCATTGTGAAAGCTAACCTGTGGTTCGTCTTCCTCTCTCTCTCTCTCGTCTACGAGTATGGAGATGGTGCACGCACATAACACAAAACACTCAGATGACACGACCCAATACATGCGGCGAGTGAGAGAGGAAAAAGGCTTTTATTACGTACTTGAATGGATTTTCATGGCAGATACGACACACTCTTCCCCCCTCCTCCTCTCCCTACTTTCCCATGTAACGCTTCCGCCATGTCCTCTCATCCTCAGTCAAATGTGGACATTAGTAATTGTAAATGTTTACTTGTCTCTACATGTAAACAACCCTCTCTTCTATTTGCCTTCCTTGATAGGCTCCTACTCTACATGAAACTTCATTCCAAACAACGTGACTCCCCATTTCTCTCTCTGTCTCTCTATCATGAAACTCCATGTGTTGGACAATTGAACACTCAATTCCCAATTAAAACTTACTTTTCTTGTTTATTTCTCCTTCTTCATTAAAAATTTTTTTCTTGTTGTTTTATTTTATAGGAGGCTACTACGCCATCGAGTCTAAGAATAAGAAGCCAAGACTGCTCATTCTGAATACAAGGTAATTAATTAAATATAATTACTGAAGGAAAATTAATTTATATATAAATTTAATTTATGTTATTATTTCTCTCTATTTTAGTTTGTATCATAAGAAGAGCAACAAAATTCCTACCAATGAGAATGATCCAGCTGGCCAATTTAGATGGCTTAAGGGTCAATTAATGGAAGCCATGGAGAGGTCCGAGACAGTCTATCTCATTGGTCACATTCCTCCAGGGAATCCTGAGAGGTAAGCATAACTCATCTCTGGATATTTTCAATTATTTTCATGTGTCAATACATTTCATTACGAGGGAATTAAAATTAATTGTCTGTCTCTCCAGGTACTTGAGTAACCGACTAGGATATCCGTCGTACCAGGACAGCTTTACCAAGAGGTATGTATAAAAATCATTATTTTAATTAATTAAAATTAAAAATATTATTTTATTTTTATTTTAGATATATAGAGTTGGTGCGAGAGTATCATAGTGTCATAGGTAAGGTCATTTTTCTCTCTTAATTTTGAATTTACATTTAATTTACATTTTTATATTCTTTATATAATTTAATTTTTAACTCTTTTTTTAGCTGGACAATTCTTCGGCTTCTTCCACAGTGATAGGTGAGTTGAAGTTATTATATTAAATTGAAATTTTTTTAATTTTATATTATTAACCAATTTTCTCATCATTCTCTCATCATTCTTATCTTGAAAATTTTAGCTGGAGAACATTCTACAAGAAGATGGGTACACATTTTTTTTCCTATTTTGATACATTTTCTTAAAAAATATGGAAGGTGTCTAATTTGGACGTTTTTTGTGTGCCTTCTTTGAATGACGGGCTCAATTTTGTGATGGTGGCTCATGTAGATAAAGTCAAAGGAAAGTTCTTAGACAGAGATCCAATTTCGTACCTGTTCATTGCGCCAGCTGTCAGTCCCCGAAAATCAACGATGGCTGATGAGATTGGGCCAAATAATCCAGGGATACGGCTCTACCAGGTAAAAATCATTAGCAGTTCACTTAATAATAAATCATAATGCTCGGAGAATGAAAATGAGGATTTTTTTTACTCAAAGTGACACCATATCAATTATTTATCATACAAAAACATGTCGTGTATTAGTTTGGAATAGTAAACTGACAAAAGAATTATTATCAAACTAAAGAAATGTAAATTTTAATTATGTAATAATCATATTTTTTTATGCATTCTCGACACTTCCAGTACAATACCACGTCTGGACAAATGTGAGTCCTAATTAATTTAAGTTTTATCTCTCTCAGCATTTACAATATTAATTGACTCTAATTTTTTTTATTAGTTATGACTACTCCCAGTATTACCTCAATTTGACGGAGGCCAATGAGCAGAATCGTGACGAGTGGAAAATCCTTTACAACCTCACTAGTAAATTTTTAATTTAATTGAGATTAGTATTTATTAGACTTGTTTTGACTTAAAATAAACTTTAAAAATTTTATTGTCATTTTCTAGGTTACTATAATCTTCCCAATGTTTCTGCTGCTTCTCTAAGTGACCTCGCCTTTGCCTTAAATACGAAGGTAAAAATTGTAAAAATTGAAATTTAACACAGCTAAAGTTTAATTTTTATGTAATTTTTATTATAGGATAACCCACTCTTCCCCAAGTAAGTATTATTTTTATACAAAATAATTTAATTAAATTTTAACAAATTTGTCTTTTCACTTCTCCTTCATTATCGAATTATTGAACCCCCTCCCCGTCTCCTCCTTCGTGACCAACTAAATTGAATTTGTTGTAAATAGGACCATTATAATCAATTTTGATAATTACCCTTCTTCGATTTTAATTAAATTTTAATGACTCCTCACCCCTCACTATAGACTTGTCCATCTTTCTAAAAATAAATGAAAGCTCATCAAAGTGATGAGTCATGAGAAAAAAAGAGAAAGTTGATGATAAAAATAAAATGTAAAATTTTTGTCCACTAATTTTTGAACAGATACTTGTATGCCAACTCAGTGGGTTATGGAGACGCAAAAGTATGTGACAATTTATGTAGAAGAACACATTTTTGTGTCATCACAAATGTCGACCAAACGGACTATGAACGGTGTATTCAGACTGTCTTAGCTGCATTTGGCTCGTCCACTAGACATCAATCCAGTGCTTTCCTCTCCTCCATCATCCTCCTCACATCCACCATTTTATGGTCGTGGCAGGTCAACTGGCCCTAAACTTTCTCTCTACACGCAACAAAATGAAAAAAAAAACATAAAAAAGGACTAGGAAAATTATCAAACTATTTTTTAAATACAAAATAAATCATCTCTTTCCCTTCTACAAATTTAACCAACAGTCTATCTCCTTCCCCTCTTTTCTAGCCACTTGAGCTCCCCATTTTCTTCAACAAAAAAAATGGTAATCCATCTCACTTTATATTTTCTACTGTGAAACTCATCTCCGTCTTCCCCCCCCCCCCAAAAAAAAAACTTGTCTCTCTCTTGTACAGATAATTCTTTGAAGAAAATGGAGAAAAATGACACAAAAAAGGAGAATGTTTGTATAGAGTAATGCCAATATATATTTTTCATCATCATTTCACTTTTTTATCTTGTACAAGAGGAATTGTAACTAAATATAGGTATACTATACATGTACATGTTATATACATATAGGAGAAAGATGAGAAGGGATGGGATTCCATTACCAAATATTATTAACCATGACTTTATACCAAGGGAGCGGAAGGTAAAGAAAAAACAATGTTATCCAACTTTTCATTTTAACCCACCTGTGCAGGCACCAACATAACAACAACAGCCCCCCTCAATTCTTCTCCCTGAAAGTTATCGATTATTCCAGTAAACTATAATAAATAATATTAATTCAGTTTATAGTCATTTAAAAGGTTAACAAAAACAAAATTAGATAATAATTTGACTACCTACAAAATAAAAATTTTTGAATTTAATTTTCTCTTTTTGTAGAATTAATATTTAAATATTACATTATTATATTAGTGTTTAACTATTAATTTACATAAACGTCTGTGGTAAGTGATTGTTTTCTGCACAGTGTGGAAACTATTGAACGTGATACTTGATAGTAAACAAAAAATATTGTACATTTAATTATATAAAATATTAAATTTAAACTAAGGCCTCTAAAATTATATTTAAATGGAAAACATAATATTGTAAATATTCTCTTCATTGTACATTATATATAATATAGATACTAAACTGTAAATTTAAATAGAAATTAAATAATTTTAAAAAAATAGAAAGATCCGAACCAACAATTTAAACTACCAAAATTAATTTTAAGGAAAGGAACAAGAACAAAATTAAATTATTTATAAACAGAAACACAGCATTAAGATAACATGACATAAATTATTTCCCCTATAAAAATAATTAATTAAGTATGATCTAACAAATAGAACAATTAAAGTAAAAAAAAATATAATGTTTCCATTCTATTTTCTCTTCTTCGTCCACATTGCTTTCTCTTACATTTTATGTTGGAGATCCAAGAGAATACAAGATAGATAAATTAAATTATGATGCTGCTAGAATTCTAAGTAAACTTTTCAACTTAATTAAATAAAAAGCCAAGATTAAATCTCATGACTCTTCATTGTGAGGATAGTCTCCCAAAAAAATAATATTTTTTGTCTCAAAAAAGAAAGAAACTTGTATAAAAGAAAAAATAATGTGAATATAAATTAAATAATAATGGTAATATTTAGTCTCAAAAAAATGATAGAAAAAAGAAAAAGATGACATGATGCTTATTGATCGAGCTAACAATCTCAAAATGTGTCAAAAACTTCCATATGATAATACAATTTCTTAAATAGCTTTATAAAAAAATATAATTCCTCTCTATGTTACTTACACTCCCTCCCCCTCCTCTCATTTTATGTAAGTTGTAGACTATTAAAAGAAGAAAAGAATGCAATTCATTAATGTTGACTCTTTGTCATTACTTGAGTGCTTAAGGACAAGATATGATCCGTCTATCAACGTCAAACCTCTTGTGCAAACAACAATCGTCTATGTCATGCTCTTTTTAAAAGAGAGAAAGTGAGAGAGAGTACCTAGTAGTCTCTATAAATATAATTATGCTTTATAGTGTGCTTAAAACGTGTCAACACTTTCCCAAAAACTCATCTAAAAAATTTTTTTTGCTATAGTATAAATAATAAACATTCCCCCTCCCCTCCTCCTTATTTTCACAGCTCTTAAACTTGCCAAGTTTTTTTTTTAAAAAAAACTAAAGACAAAAAACTTGACTTGAATGTTATGAAAAAAAAGAAGGAGGAGGAGGGGGAAAATCTCTTTTAACTCTCCCTGACATTGTACAAAAAAAAATATGGAGAAGAAAGGAGAAAGAAAACATTGAAAATCCAAGTCTGACTTTCTAAAAATTGTGGGCATATGTACAGAGTTGGTGAAGGAAGAAAAAGATGAGTAGAGCGAAGGTTCTTTAATCTTGCATCCTTTTTTTGTTGGCTAACTCTGCTCTGTACATAACCATGGTACATACATGGTATACATATGATAATAAGAGTTGGTATAAAAAAATATATAAAAAAAAACTTTCTCTTTTTCTCAACGACTATGAATAACTGAACGTACAATCTAAACCCTTTTTTTTCTCTTCTCGTTTTTTTCATGATTCGATCTAGAGAGAGAGAGAGAGAGAGAGAAAGAGGAGGAAGCAATCATAAATGTGATCCTTGAGAATGTTCTGTTATATGTAGTACTTGTTATAGAGTTAAAAATTACTTTGTATTTTTTTCAAGTAGACATTTTCCACTTTTCTCTATTTTGTTATGTACATAATAATACACATACATAGACATGGGGTTGTATATTATAATCTACAGTGCTTGAGTATAATAGAATAATATTACACAAGAAAAAAAAATTCTCTTGCTTTCTCTCTCTCTAAAAATTACCAACTTTCTTCTCATTTTTGTTGAGTATCATCCTGTCTCCATTATCTTGTCTTGAATCTCATATGAGGTAGGAAGATGATCAAGTAAAAAATAATGTAAAATATAAAAAAACAGACTCAAAAAAGAAAAGAATTTAGAGGAATATAATCTTTTCTCTACATTCTAGTATTTATTTACACATTGTTTTTCTAACCATTGTGGTTGAGATTCCCCTTGCCTGTTTTTTTTACTTGTGAGACATTTATTTATTTTCAAGTCGGTGTACTTTCTACTCCATTCTTGTTATTTATCCCTTGACACTTTTGTCCTTTTTGTAGACTAGTGAAATTAATCAGAAAAAAGGGGCAAGAGAAAATATTGAGATGCTCGTCATGTTCCAGTTAATCGTAAGTACAGAGGCGTGATGGTCGTGATCGCTTAAGTATACCAAGTTGTAACTCTTTAGATACCTCGCGACCCTTTTACTTAATCAATGTAAATATTTTCTGACAGTCTGTAGCTCTATACACTCCATATATATTTCTTGTTACTAAACAAAATAAAAAGCATATGGAGTCTCTCTCTCTCTCTCTTGTGTAGGTGCAGGTGGTGACAAAGGAGAAAAGTCCTTTGAAGCTGCTAATATGTGACACATATTTGTTAAATCAAACCACGTCTTTTTCTATGTTTTGGAATTTTCGATATCAAAAGAGAAAGTTCTAGGACGGAAAAAAACTGACTGAGATAGAAAGCAAACGCCAGATATTAAGACGATGTCCCAGTTGAATCCTAATTTTTATTACCTATATGCCTAGCTTGTAATATCCATGTACTTTGAGGGTAGGCAAAGAATTCTGTAATATTACATAAATATGACCTATATGACAGGCTCTAGGTACTTTGTAAAATATTATTAAGATATGTATCCCATTCCAATTCCCATGTTATTGTGTGACCGTGTGCGACCAATGAGATGCTGAATCTAAATTAATTCTTTCAAAGAGTAAAAATGTAGAGCCTACAAATTATATTATATAGATAGATAAATACAATATGTTAACTCTAATTCATCAAATTCAACAAACTGTAAAAAAATACTTTTTTATTTCTCATCCCTCCCTCTTCCTTAATTTACTTGGGTGTTAATCAATGCATGACATTATGATTAATTATATTTGCAACAAAATTGTATCTTCTAAATGTTTTTTTAAAAAAATTTAAATATTGTTTTTCAATTTTCTCTTGTCGTTAAATACGTACTACTAGTTTAAAATCATGTACATAAAATTAATTAGAAAACTATTTAAACTAACGACATATGCCATGCCTGTGTACTATGTAAATAAATTAAAAAACAAGGAACGTGAAAAGTTCAAATATTTAAAATAAAATAAATCACAGAGTGAGAATGTAAACCAGAAAAATAATACAAAATTTATAATCGTCGTTAATACTATACCTAATATTTAATATAATAGGGCTTATTTTCGCTTTGTACATAATGTAATGTAAAAAAATGAAAAAGACGGAGAGAAGGGAAAAAAATTAAATTTTTAGTCACCGTCAAACATTTTCTAGAGTCGTACCTACTACATAACATTTTTCTAAAAAAATGAATGAGATGAACATGTTTCTAACAAGTATATTAAATTATAATATACTGATATAAATATTTAATTAACTATTGCCATACTATTGTATTAAAGTACGATTTAAATCAATGAGTGTGATAATAAATAAATAAAAAAAAGGTTCTCCGTATAAAACAATGATAGATAAGAGAAATTTAGAATAATTTCTATTTGAAAAAACTAATGTGTTTGTATATAAAAAACCCTCATGTTGACTCAAGTTATGTACGACTACCATTATATATTTAACTTTATGTACTCATATGTACCACATCCTAAACAAAAAGGAAAGGAGCCATCATTATTATTCCATTTTTTTTGTTCTTGCTCGTTATATTATAAACTGTTACAAATATTATTATTATTAATCATGATTCATTATTGTCGACAAAAAAATACATTAATTAAAATCATGGTAAAGAATGATCTGAAATAAATTATGACTTCAAATCATTTCTCATCATCCACATAAATATCATTTCACCTGTTCATCCAGACTAGAGATAATTCAACCTTTGTAAAATTTCCATTGATGCCACTAGACTTTCCTCGCTGTTTTGATTTTTTCAGAATCTCAACTTTCCCTTTGGCAACTTTCCCTTAGAGTTTTACCAAGCCGACTTTCTATAACAAATAAATGAGAGGAAGACAAAAAAGGAAGTTAGACAATACAAAAAATTACTTTTTATTATCATGATTTACGTTTCAAATTATATTAATCTTGTTTTTTTTCTTGTTTTTTTTTAAATAGTCATAAACTCCATGCATTCCACTACTTTCATCTGGCATGTACAATCATTTATGTATAATCATTATATCTTACACTGTGTATAGTCAATAGTCTGTGGCGTAATACAATCTTATAGAGTCAACAATTAAAAGATAGAATGCGCGAGGAAAAATAAACGGCCATCACTTTATTGACAATTAATTTTAAATGATTTGAGAGGAAACTTTTTAAACCCAAGTTTAACTAACAATTCATTTAGAATTAATTGTCAAATACATTCCAGCCAAAACAAAACTTCCGTTATGGTATAATATATATATATGTATTTATATGTAGGTCGTCTATTATATATCGATTCTTTTTTTATAGTTATTATAATAAATATCAATAACCACCACCAACAATTGTAGTTAGTTATGGAAATCTCATAATGTGTACTATATGCGTATATATATTTACATACATCTGAATATATATATATATATGCACTGTCCTTGTACGTCAAAAATTCACTAAAAACAACTTTCCTTGTTTCTTTTCTCTTTTTAAACACTGAAAAAACAAAAAAAACGTACACTTATTTTACTACACATCATAATTCTACACCTAATAATTGCCGCTGAAATAATACAAACGAGGCATCCAAAAAAAACCAGTCAAAGATATAATATAATATGTACTTAAGTAAATATGTAGTAATAAATAAATGTTTTAGGTCTTGTAGCAACTTGATTTCAAATTTCCTCACATTACATGATACTTACAGTATAATCCCATTGACATTGGTTGGCACACACAACCATTAAAATCATCGGAATGAGTATACCTTAGTCCGATTATTGTATTCAAAAAAAATAGATGAACCAATGTTTTTTTTGCCTTTTATTGTAACTAATTAGACTAGATGAGGTAAAAATATAAATCACGAGAAATGAGAGAAAGGTTTTTTGAACGAGTCTAAATGTTTTTTTTACGGTAACAATAGCAAGAAAAACAAGTGGTTCATGTGATAAATAATCATTTAAAAAACCTAATTAATTATACATAATTAGAAGGGAGTCAAATATTTTCCTTGGACACCAAAAAAGATTGTAGTATGTAGACGGACGATAATATTTTAACATTGGGTTTGAATAGATCCTATAAAAAAAATATATATTGTAAGCTCAATATACTCGCATCATCATTAAATATAGACACATTAAATTGACTTAAATATTATAAAAATGCTTAAATGACATGGAATTTACTTGTAAAAATAGTGTTCCATCAATCAGGAATAGGAGGTGGGGGGGGGGGGAATCTTCAAAGACCAGTTACACTAATGAACCTTTCTCAGGTCGATCAGCCGTGGTTGGTGAGCCTAAAGTTAAAGATGACAGAGAAGATGATAGATTCACAGTCGATGAAACGGACAACATTGATTGGTAAGGTTCCATTCCATTTTCTAAGTCGGTCTCCATCATCCCATGTTCCATTTCTGTCTCAACCATGGCTTCCAAACAATTGACAAATAACTCAGCACTTTCAGCTGTACAATTGGACTATACATAAAAATAAATAGAAAAGTTTATCACTAACATCATGACCAAAGTAAATTATTCAAATTTTGTAAAATATTCTTCAATATAAAATACTTTAGTAAATGGTCCTGCGAATCTCCATAGACCACCAAATCCAACCGATTGTAAGTAGTGGGGTTGTTGTTGTTGAGTTGGATCATCCAACGTGATCATGTTCTGAATGATACTCTGAACAGAGTGTAAGATCATTTGATCATGACAGAGGGAAAGAACCTGGAGAAAAAAATAAAGCATACAGGTTACAACAAGTAAATATAAAAAAGTGACTTGAACATGACTAAGGGATACAAGACATTATGACTTACATTAGTAACTTTGGCATCCAAAAGTGTATGACTGTAAAGAGTAAAAAGTAATTAATGAGCTGTTACAGAAATTGCTGGAAAATGGTCAACTTAAATGGAAAAACCACACAATAAATCTAAAGTAAAGAAAACTGATAATAACTGTTGAAAAATAATTAATTTGCTCACATCACTGGAAAAACTTTAGGGAACACGACTGAAGCCTCTGCTAAGTAGTCGTAGAGTACACGCACTGAATGTTTCAAAAAGAAAGGATTAGAAATATTATTCAGGTACATGAAAATGAGTCGCTTGTCTTGTCGTTCTTACTTTCCGCTTCATCAGTTGTATATTTGACAAGAGTGGCTAAGACAGTGAGAAGAAGTGCTTGCGTCTGAGTATCAGAGACCACTTCCGGATCCAGTAAAACATTATTTTCATTGGACACACTAGCTCGCTTGCATTCTTCACCCTCCTACGATAGATTTTTGTTTTGAATATAAATTGTTTTTTGTTTAATCAAAAAAAAAGCAAAATAAATAATAAAAAAAAACTAAAGTCACAAACATTTAAAAAAAATCAAGGCTACAATAATGTTTAAAAAATTGGACAAATTCTAGATATCTAGTCCATAGAACAAAATAAAAATATAGAGCATGTGTTGCTTGTATAATGAAGCAGCTTGAACATAATGGAGAGGCGTGACTATGAAAGGATGCAGAAACGGAAGATTTACGGACAGACACAAAAGAGAGTACCTTCGAGTTGTCCTTAGTGAAGGAATAGGATCTTTGAGCACGAGCCTGGCTCTGAGAAACAAAAAAAGAAGAACAGAGAAGAACAGAGAGAGACAGAGGCAATCCATTCAGAAGTATTTCATTACTTTATAGTTTTGTCATTGCAAATAATATAATTCAGTCAGTCAGACCACTACAAATTATTGGAAGAACAATCCAGGAATTCTGGGTTAGTCAAGTAAAACCCGAATATGTGGACTCAAGTACAGAAACGGCTTGATTTTTTTTGGTTGAGAAGGTCACAGGCCAGCCAGTTCAAGACTGAAAATGCTCATTTTTTTAAAAGAGGGGGAAAATATAAGAAAGAGAGAGAGAGAGAAAGAAAAAGAGAGAGGCAGCAGTAAATAAACAAACAAAAATAATGCTGAATATTTCAGATAATGAATAAATTATCAGTATTTTGGATAAGTACATGGATATAATGAATGTGTGTGTATAGGCAAGGTGGAAACTCTTTTAAAGAAATTCAAAAGAATAAAAAAAAAATTTTTAATTAAATTAAAAAAGAATGCCAGTGTGTTGTGCTCTACAGTCCATTTAAGAGAAATAACAGGGAGGGCCATTTAAAGAACCCATTTACAATCACCATGACCAGAGGAATAAAGAAAGAGATGCCACAACTTTCACTGAACATTCATTTCTACGCATGAGGGGAATGGGGGACGTGAGATCTGTGAACGCTCTCTCACTTTGTGCTCGTCGTTCCGGACGGGCATTGAGGCTGATCGGTGACTTCTGAAGTCCCGGGGACAAGACAAATCCAAGCTACGCCAATGTTTCGCCCCGCTTTGACCACTTTGAACCTTCACCGTTTTATTCAACCGTTTTAATCAAAATCATTCAAATCCTTCCAAATTCCTAACATCTTTTTTTTTGTTAGGCAATAATATCATTATCCAATACAAATTTGTACCTCTTTACTACATTAGTCATTCATATTTACCAAATTTTTCCATGTCATTAAAGCCGCTAAAGTCTTCATTAAAAATCTATAACTTTTTTTTTTGACTCTTTGTTCATATATTTTCACTTACTTGTTGAACAGGAGTTTGTTTATGACTACTTTGTTGACGATGAGCCATAAATATGGCGGAATGATCTAGAAGATGGGCATCTGATGGTCTTCTAAAAAATGAATGTCACATTAGTGTATTTAAATAAAGGGCATGTTTTAAAAAGTAATTATCCCATTCCTTGTATAACTTTCTTGAAAACAAGATTAGTTTAGCAATGATGAACGAGTACATTTTGTTTTACCATCAAAATAAACAAAACCTAACCTATGATCTAGGAGATCCCATGACTTTTGACGACGATTTGTTGGTGACTTGGGGCTCCAAGTCATGTGTTCATTTGAATTTGCCAAATTATTTGTTAAATGATTTCGAACATGGCAACGACTTCGTACTTCCTCAGACACAGATATCAATGCTTTGTTAAACAAAAAAAAAGATATTTTTTGAGGGACATTTTCACACTATAATAAAATTTTTGTAAATATTTTACAAAAAATAAAATTGTCAACCATACCAGCTAAATAAGCTACATTTTCTCTGGAAACTTCAAATTTATCCTTTTTAATTGGTTTGGCTACGACACCAAGGAGCATGGTAAGTATTCGAGTGGTTCTGGAAACAGTTGTAGGGGTAGGATGTCGAAAACCTTTAATTTAAAAAAATTAGTTTACGACATGGTAAAACTAAATGTTCTACCTACCTACATCAAAAATTTTCATAATAGAATTAAATTAACATACCTTTTAATAAGTGTCCAACAAGAGCGAAGTGAAAATTGGCTATAAAACAAACAAAGAATTGACATTTTCACACATTTAAGGTTTAGGACAATATCTAAGAAAAAATTATAATTGCAATGCATCCGCCATTACTTTTAAATGATAAACAGACGGCATGATCAAGCTGCTTAAAATGCCATTCCAGTGGTTCTCTTGTAGACAACATAATTTGATCAAGACTTTTATTCTCAAACATGCCTTGTGAGTCTAAAGTGTGTAAATTTTGTTCCAATCTGAAAATACAAAATTAATTAACATCACGTAAAACATAGATTACATGATAACATGGCTCTAAGATTGTCACAAAATGAATAAAATTTTAAATACAGAGCCAATCCAGATGCATATAGGGAAACTTCGTCAAGTTGTAACACAGAAATGGCAACCCAAAACATCATTCGATGTATGGTGCTCTCCTGCAAGTATAAAAAAGATAATTTAAATATTCAGTAGAATAATGAGTAGTACTAGTTACAATGAATTAAGCATACCGGTCGCAGAAGTGGCAAAAGTCTTGTTAAGCACATTACGATAGCTTCAATCAACACAACATCACTAAAACTCTCCAACGCCTTAACTAAAATGCGAAGTAACTGAAATTCAACAAAGAGTTTTCATATCATATTAATATATTACCTACATCGTAGACCTTGTGTGCAACATTATATGATGTAAATGCAGTACATTTTAAAATTATGTATTACCTGTTTAATATCGTGGTCTTGAATTGTCTGGAGAAAACAAGAGTAAATTGAGATTATTAATTTGTAGTTTACGTATAGGTAATTTTATTTTATTAACTTTAATTTTTCAATATTCTTATAGAAGAAATCATACCTTGCTAATACATCCAAAAACAATCAAAGCCCTTGGTTGCAATGCTGGATTGTAACGGAATGCTACAATTTTTGTCATGAAAAAAAAATTAAATCAAATGAAAAAGTAGTCCCACTTTTTCTAATTACATCTTCGAATCATCAAAATAAAGTGTATTTTACCAAATGATTTAGAAAGTTGAGTCCAACACTGAAGCCAATCACAATCAGGAATGTCTTTCATGCATGCCTGTAAATTGAAGATTAATTTTCCCATTACTCTCAATCTTTCATTTTGAAAAACACCTATATAAAATATCCACACAAAAATTATTTAATACCTCTAATATTTCAAGCAAGGCATCCGCGATCACTTCTACAAAGAGTAAAACACAGACAACTCAGTTACAAAGTAATTATAGGGGAACAATGAACGTAATGTAGAATGAGAAAAGTTTCATGAATGATAATTATTCGAATAAAAACTAATGTTCTGATATTCTACTACGAACCTAACCAATGTCCCACAACTCATTTAACATGAAACCTCTTAAAATAAATAGTCAATAAAAGTATGCCTTTCATGTTTTCTGTATAAACATCGATAAGATTGCTTAGTACTATCGTAGAGCCCAATAACTTGTTATTCCCTCATTGGTCCTCGTCATTTAAATTATTGATTGAAATTTTTATTACCTAAGGAAGTCAAAGCAAGTCTTTCACGGTCCAATGGAGAAAAGTGGCCACCTAACCAACGTTCTCCTGCATGTCTGTAGGAAGATCGGAATGCAGTGACAGCAGCAGATTTAACTATTTTGAAAACACATAATCGTTATGAGGGAGTACTAACTCAGTTCAAAATAATTTTATATAGTGTGATAGTAGTGATAATTATATACCTTTACCTTTGCTAATTCCAAACAACAAGTAAAATTTGGGCAAGGAAAACTCGTCCAAACTCAGTCGTAAAACTCGGTGTGTTTCCTCTGTAATTACAAAAATATCAATTTTTATTCCCATCCAAATAATCGCAGACTACATTAGACAAAAACATTGTGTATTAATGTACCCATGAGTATAAGAATACGAAATACCTGAGAATTGAGGTTGTGTACAGGTACATAAAGAATGAATAATATTAATGACGAGACCATGAGTTGAAGCTCGCATTGAAACAGATCCAGTACAGACAAGAAAGCAGACAACATGAACTAAAAATGGTAAGTGATGGGCAACGTCTAAACAATTATTGAAGGACAACATGAGTAAGTAACGTGCTAAAATAGCGATATCATCCCACATCAGGTGTTGTTCAAGCGTTGCAACCGGTGATGTACATGTTTTTTCTAACACACGACATAATCTTCCAATCACCTGAAAATCATATCAACCAATTAAGCCTTTGTTTTACCCCATCTGAGATTATTATAATACACGAGTAGCAAAAATGATTCTTACCTTTCTAGCTACCAATTGTACATTTGCAGATGCCTGTGTAAATAGAAATCAGATCATTATTGTTCATGAACAATTTAAGGTAATATTTGCATGGAAAAAGCTACACTAAAAAACAAACTCACCAGAGCTACCGCAGTATCAGCCATAATCTCAGCTTGAGGACTACCCAAGCCACCGGTAACACTTCTTTTTATAAAACTATCTAGAACCATATCAATTAAGTCTGGAACTTGTCCCAAGGAGCCCCATATTTTAGCTTGAATCGATGGATACATTTCAACCTGAAAAAAATTAAAAATAAATTATTCTAGAGTCTTGTATTTCAAAAGACAAGTATAGAAATTTGTTACAATACATAATATCTTGTCATTTTTACCTCTTCTATTGTCAACGTAATTAGTTTGTCAAGAATCATCGCTACTTTTTGACGTTTTCTGTTTAATAAAAAGCAACAAGTAAGTCATCAAATTACACATATATAGTAAAGTTTAAATAGTTTGTATACTCACGCATCATCAGAGTGTTTACAGAATTTTACTGAAAAATAAATCATTTTAAAATAGTTAATCCTTATTCAACTTTCTTCCTTTGAACTTTCTGTCTAAATTGAATTTAGTACAAACATAGTTACTAAACAATTATTACCTAAATTTGGAAGCCAAGGAGTGATGTACTCAAGACATAAATGCTTTAACTCGATTGATGACGCACTGAAGCTATAGAATACATAATACAAATCATTATTATTAGAAATTTTTTCACTGGTTAAGATAATACATTACAATGACTTGATCTTTAAATAATTGTACTAATATTGTTATACCCATGTATACACTCCTCCAGGAATTCAAGTGTTAATCTCTGTTAAAAAAAGAGAAATACGAGCATGAAATACAAACCATGTAAAGCTTTACATGAATCATGTAACATGATGACAGAACATCAAAACTAAAAATTATTACCGGTTCGTTGTGTGCTAGCTTTTCAGAAACGCTTTTGATAAATAGAGTATTATTTGAAGGGATGCACAGTCCCCAAGTTTCGAGTAGTTGCCCCTAAAGAAAAAATAATTATTATGACCCAAAACTGACACTGAATATTAATATAATAATGACTAATAAATCACCTCAATTTTGAGATCAAAAGTTGCAGTCAAAGCGCATAGCTGATTGTAAGCAGCAGTTCTTAAATTTGGATCACTAGAACCTAAATTCAGGAGGGCCATGTTTAATAAAGTTCCTGGAAAATAAAGACAAAATCAATAAAGACAATAGTTGTTATTATTAGAATCTCATCTGTAAATATTGTGAAATAAATTTAGTAGTGCAATATACCAAGAATTATGTACACAAACAAACTACATAATGGAATAATAATTAATTAATTTGGATATACCAGGTACATCTTTAGGTCGGATTTTCTGATGAACGGTTACAGAATCCTACAATAGAAAAATACATAAGGCATAATTATTAGTGAAAAATTTGACAAAAAGAATAATTACACCGTATTAGTACTATTGAATAATTTAATAATAAATAATTTGAGTACAAACCGGTTGGGAGAGTTCCCATCGATTACGAATATGGATCACCGCTAAGTAAAATGAGACACAACAATATTATACAATTAATATAAACTCAACAATAGAGTGAACTAAGGAAGAAAACAAATTGATAGTTATATTGTGTAATGGTATAATCATTTATTTCTGAGTGCCACAAACCTTGAACTATAGAGTCACAATCATTATGTATAAATGAAAGAGGGCCAGACTCATTTGCAATTGTCAACGTGAACTGATTGTCATCTACGAGGCAAACTTCTTCAATCTCTGATGCGTAGTATACATCATTTAAGAGTACAGAATTTGATAAAACTTTAGTCTTCTCAGCTAAAAATTGTAAAAAAATAGAATAATATAATCAACAACTGAATAATTGATTTTCCACTGCTGATTCTTGTGTTTACTTTCATGTAGATTTTATCTGTAAATAGATATTGTTTGACAATTTTATAAATTTACCTGATGTAATCTGAATCGCACTAGGTCCCACTGGAAAAATTTTATACATGAAATATATTCAAGATTTTTCATTTACAGCACAAACTAGCTAAAATTATTTCGTATGATATACTTTAATTACCTTTAATGACTACTTTTGTGTCTTTATGGGACAATTTTAAAGCATTATTAAAAACTTTTAAATCTTCATCCAAAGAAAGTGTAGCCCCAGGTAATTTTTGTTGATCAACGTCGATATAATCTACAAGTCGGGCCGCTGACTCCAGGAAAATAATCTTACGGTTCCCTTTTAAAGGAGCGAGTATTCGATCGTGATACTTGGTGTATTCACGAACCCAAGAATTACAATTATAAATGTAGGCCGCATTGAGATTTTCATATGCAACTTCGGGAAGAACGACAAACCATTTTTGCAGGTACTCGGTTCGAAAACGATTGTCTGAGCAGGTGTGGGTAAAGTCAATGACTAACTCAAAAGGTTTTTGACAAAATGGTTTTAATGTCAAAATCACATGATATATCAACAGGTCACCATTTGTCTCGGCAATCCTAATAAAAATAAATAAAAACATTGTAATAAATTGAAGATTATAAAATGTGATAATTTTTTCGTGTAAAGTTAATTTGATTTAAAATTATTAAAAGAACGGCTTACTTGTATCGTCTTGCAACGTAATAAAATACTGGGTAGCCAACTCTCGATGTTCCTATGTAATTTTATAAAAATAAAGCCAGTTTTATATAACATGTCATATTGTCTAGGTCACTTGGTTCATCATTGAAGAATTTACAAAGAGGTATTATTATAACGAGGGGTTTTACTATTTAGCATTTATTATTTAATTAGGACAAAAATGAGGTTCTTACCAGCTTGGTAAAATATGTTTAATGACTTGATTGACTAAAAATTATTTAAATAAAACCATAAATTATTAATTGCAATCGTTACTAATTTTCTATACATGATCATATTAAATTATTTACCTTGAACTCATCCTTCTCATGCATATTATGTTTTGACATTATCTCCTCGAACTGGAAAGAAATAACGAGCATGTACGTAGTTAATGAAGATTCTACATGTATTTAATCTTTGCATAATCATCAAATGACTTTAAATACGTACTTTTGTGGAAGTCATATCCATTGAACTCCATCGTGTGTACGATGAGAACAACAAACTGAAAATAAAAGAAAAAAGTGAACCAGCTGCACACAAAGAACACATCAAATAAATTTTTTGTAATTTTGCTGTACAAGCTTACTGAGAGTCAACTGGTTTGTGTTCTGGCGGACCTAAGTATGCTAATAATGTTGCCATTTTATCGAAAGGGCGTCTACCCACAGCTTTGTGATCTCTCGATGATGATAAATAGTCTCCAATTTTTTCTTGTAGAGAAAAAAACAGTGTAAAATTATTTTACATACATTTAATTTACATGTTAGTTGCAAGATGATGTAAACAAGCAAATAACTAGGTACTTAGGTACATATGTAATAAGTAACAAAACATTGACATTGACATTTATTTTAAAACAAAAGTTACCTTGATGAGTCCATAGCAGTCGATGAAGAGCTACCACGTTGGCATCCCTAAATTAAATAAATTACCATATCATCTAAGTAGCCAATTTGGAGTGTGTATGAACACATTTAAAATTTCTAAAACTAAACTTTAAAAAAACAAAATCTTTCAAACTTACGAAAATAGGGCAGAACAGTGCGGACCACCTATAATTCAAATTATACAACAATTAGTCAAGAAATTTTAAAAAAAAAACTTTTTGACCTCCGCACATATAATGACTGACGAGGACATTCGAGAAACAATTTCTACTTACTTTGCTCCACCGTTTCACAGTCTGATGCAATTTGAACAAAAAATCTCCGATCAGCCTCAAAATTAGCCCGTACAAAATCGTTAAAGGGAAGCATATGCTGTTCTTTTGAAAATTCAACATGATTGGCAATATTTTGTAAAATTTTAGAAACGAGCATGAGACCACGTTTAATTTTTTGAGGTGGCTGCCTATCCACAATCCCCAATTCACACGGACTAACAATGGCAGGATTAATGACTGGAAGGAAAATAAAGAATACATGCATATAGTTGGTACAAATGTTTTATGCATCTGTTCCCAACATAGAAAATGATGGCAAAGTACTCAAATAGTAAATAGTAGTATACTTACATCTCAGAAAAATGACGGTGCCAACAGCACCCATATTATTTTGTGGAAGTTGAGGAAATCTTTTACTAAGTACTTGGTATAAACAGTGACACATGCTCCGTAATTGTGGTGGAAATCTAAATGTACAAAAAAAATTAAGCAACATTATACAAAAGCAAACAGGAATTATTTTTCTCTTGGTTCGAAAATTCAAATTTCAATGATTGCTTACCTGTCTGCTGAAGAAACAATACAGTCAAATACTTTTTGAGTCAGTGCAATAAGATTCTGACGATTCACTTCAATATCTTCGTTGGTATCCATTCTAGCAGCATCAACTTCGAAAGATAAAGTCGTCTCTGTTAATAAAGGCCTAATCAAGGGTTCTAAAAGACCCTGGAGGTAAGATGCGCCGTAAATTTTGAAACAGAAGGCCATTATCTTTGATGCTAAAGAATTTCCACGGAAAAGTGTCTGCATACAATCTGAAGCCTCAACTTCACGATAAAACATGTTCCATAATAAAGGCGATAATAAATGCTTTGCATCAAACAACGTGACTAGGACGCGAGCCAGCTCATCCTATGTCAAAAAATGAATAATATACACAATTAAGAACAGGTGTAATTTTCGTATTCATTGCATGAACAAAACAAAAAACTATGAGACATACCATTTGATTTAATGTAACAACATTTGCTAAAGCCATCGCAATGGGCAATTCTCCTAAAATCATTAAAGTTCCAATGAATTTTAATTCAGCAATTATACTCAAGTATTCAATAGTAGTGATTTGGACCGCTAATTTAAAAGATAAATAAAATCCATGTAATAATTGCATCCCGTACCTTTGTCACCAATCATTGTCACAAGTTGAACCAATTGCTCAAAGCGATCTGCTAGGACTGAAATTAAATGAGTCATACAAATGTTTTATTAAACAAATACAATGAATTACTAATTATTAGCGAATAAAAAATAAATGAGCACAGGAAAAGAAAAAAAACAAACAAAAAATATAATAATAAAAACTATTTCATACCTGTTTCAGCTAACGTATCAAATTCAGTTCCTTGTTGTAAAATTTTGGTTAAAACCTACAGAAGATAATTTACTTGTGAAGTTTTCAGAGGAAATGAAATTTATAAATTTATTGATACTATATGATTCATGAGAAACATTTACCTCCATGAAAGCTGCACGAGTCTGCAGATCAGGATGATAGCCAAGAGAAATGGAATGCATTAAACCAGAGTCAATGTTTGCACTCAGTAGATTTGACATGGCTTGAATTGTTGCATTTCTTAAAGCGTTCAATTTATTTGCATGTGCTGCCTTTGGTCCTTTCTGTTCTAATTCTTGTCCCTCCGTGCACTCATTCAGAAGATTTTTAAATAATGTGAAATACCTGTGAGTAAAAAAACAGTAGTTAAGTTGTGAATACACATTAGTAAAAGTTACCCTTTGTTGAGTTCATAATTTTTGAAAATATTAATAAAGAATTAAATTATATAAGTACTTTAAAAAGAGTTGAGATTTAGCTTCCATGAGATCTCCTGCAAAAACCAAAATTTAACGAGTTACATAATTTATTGTAAAGTTTTTCTATGAAAGGTTCAGTTTAAACTAATGATTATTTATGTTATTTTTGTGTTACGTACCTCTATCAGATTCTTCATGACCTGAAAACAAAAAATAAATTATTCATGTCATTCAATTGTAATATTATTGATTTGAAAGTAAACTATGATTTTAAAAAGAATTAATTTACCTTGTAATGGAAGTCCACGAAGCAAAGCGGCTACAGCCTCCATACATGCCTATAAAAACGTAATTAAACATTAGAGAACAAAATAATTTATTCTGAAATTTAGTATCCCATACATTCATTTCAACGAGTCATTAAATAGAAAAAAATCAACTTACTTGATCTAAATCACGAGTTATTAGTGTAACATCACCCTGAGTTGGAGGAGCTATCTGATGAGAACTTCCCATAACCCAGTCAGTGAGATACTCAACTAATTTGTTTCGAAATTTCATTTCTTGTCGAAAAGCAAGATCATCCCGACGACTCATCATCGCCTCCACAAGTTGGCATAATTTTGTACGAATGTGCAAAGCATGACAATTCGTATCAATGTGTCTCACATATCGTACAATTGCCAACATCATGCCCTCAATACTTGTGGCTCCCAAATGTTCTGATGGTTGATCCAGTACACTTTTCATAATAAAAATTATATGTTCAATAAACTGAGTATTAATGTCAGTCACGATAACTTGGCCTAGTTGATCAAAAAACTTTTCAACAATGGCTTTGATTTGATCAAAAAGTATAGGGTAGAGTGCGGGAGCCAAATCGGATCCAACGAGCTCCTTCACATGTTTTTGTATTTGAGCCCCAAATTTTTCATTCGTACAAACTAGTAATCTCAGCAGTTGTCCAACAAACTGTGTCACAGGGCAGTACTGCATATCTTGTGAAGTTAAAACACTAGATTTTCTCGAGTCTAACGATAATGTTGAAGCAGACGGTGCTCTGGCTGGACTTTTTCGCTGCAAACATACTCCTCCAAGAGCACACAGGAAGCCAGTCATGTTCGCCCACTCATTAATTTGATCCTAAGATTTGGATATTTATATTAGTGTCGGAGAGACTTTATCAATTACAAATATCACACAATTTATTATTTTCATAAAACAAGAGAATCAAATCATACTTCGAGATCATGGTCAGAGGAATGGTGAGATGCTCTTCGTTTTCCACGATGATGAAATTCAGTCATACTTTGTCCAGCTTCTTCTGGAACTTTTCCTGAAAATGTCAATAGTACAAGTTTGTAACATACCATTGTAAATTATTTTCTTCAAAAGATTATATTACACTTACCTTTGTTTGGATACTGCATAAAATGTTTAGTGCTTGCCTCCCAGTTCATGAAGCTTTCCTCCCATGCCTGAATAATTCAAGTTATTTTTAATTCATTTACTCTCGAAATCAACAAATCACATGTGTTAGTTAATGAGCATAATGACTTGTAAATACGTACTTGTAATACTCCAGTTGTACAGTGATCAATTTTTCGTAATAATCCCATAATACGTTTTTGTAGCGGCTTTGGCAGAGATTTGCCAACACAAGTAATTGAATGACCAGCTAAGGATTTTTCATAATAAAACACAATGCTATTATCTCTTATACACTCACATCAAGTATTTACACAACGTTCAATAATTTTAAATTAATGTTTGTAAAATTAAATAAATGTGTTTTCATATCAATGATAATAAATTTATTAAATATCTACACAAGACAAAGAAAATCATCCATGCCTTCAAACCTAACTTATTAAAGACATGCAATAAATTTTCTCTCCTAAGTTCTTTTTATTTTTTCTCAAACTAGTACACATAATTAATTAACTGCATTAGGTATCAGTAATTGTGCTGACATGTTGTATTAAGTTTGTAAGTCATATTTAGGTGACTCTGTTATGAAGACATGTTTGAAATATATTTTCTATTTTGAATGCTGACAGAAAGTCTTCTCGGTTTTTGTGTATTCTTAATATTTGAGCTCCATGCACACACAAAGAATAATGGAAAGAACTGTTCAATCTACTTGGAAAATACGCTGAATAATTATTACAACCATGAATTCACTCGGAATTTCTACTGAATTGTCAGTAGGATGCACGATGAATTGTACACACTTTGGATGGGGATTGGTTTTTGAATCATGAACTCATTTAATATTATCATACTTTACTCCCTTTTGCTAGCGTTGAGTTCCCTTTTATTTGCCTCTCTCTTGGAATTTAATGTTTTCTAAAATGTTTTTTTTTATAATGAAGACCCAAATGTTACATGAAATTAACGAAATTTCTTTGCTCACCTTGATGATTTACCTTGATGATTTCACGGCAATAAACTCTAGATTCCCCGTTTGCTTTTAAAAAGTTAAAAAGTTTTCAATGCCTACACCACCTACTACACACATTGAGGTCTTGAGAGGAAAGTAAGTTTAAGAAATAATTACCTGTGGTCATTACAGCTGAAGAACTGGCTAGCTCCAAATAAATTTGATAATTAGGAAGTAAACATGTAGTCGTTAATTCATCAGATCCACATCGAATATCAGCCTCCTCACATAAAAGGGCAAAGCAGGACATTGCAATAGGAACAGCTTCCATGTCAATGCTCCAGAGATACATGAAGAACACCACCTAATTCATCCAATAGATATTTTATCATTTGTTCTATTTCTTTACCATGTATTCCTTTTTATGAAAAAAAAATAAATGTTGGCCAGTACAGTACAATTACCTCAAGCTTAATATGCGCCTGTCGACAGATTGCTATGTGACTTCCTACATTTGCATAATCCTTATGCCGAGTTAGAAAGGCATTCCCTGCAAGTTAAAGAAATAAATAAGAATATATCTCAAATTCAATCATCCCATATTTTGAAATTCAGTTTAAAAGTACGTTAATTATTTTTGTTACTTACGACAAACCAGTATCTCTCGTAACCATTTCAGGATGTCCGTGTAGTTCACTATGAGATGTTGTATAAGTTTTTGAGATATTGAAAATAATACCTAAATAAAAAAATATTAATTAATACACATTTATTCGTGGATTCATCGTACAATGTTATGTCAATTCTGATGGAGATGTCTCTTCCATTTTTCAGTAAAAAAAAACGTGACCAACCTGAGAAGAAACGTCCCAGAAAGTGTTTATAGGAGCTTAAAAAAACAATGATTTAAGTAAAATTAGTATGGTGATTTATAGTTTGTTTCTGAAACGTAAAATAATGTACTTGACATGTACATTGTAAAATTATTTTTTAAAACCTTCAGGATTCCACATTTCGATTTTTTCTGGCCTATGTAGTATAAGAAGTGCCTCCATGGCTTCCTATAAGTTTAAATACAATATACACAGTGAGTTGAATGTAAGGTAAGTAACTTGCATATCTAATTTAGTGTAAATGAATCTCACCTGAGCTACATCCGGCATTGAAGTCTGATGTACCAAAGAGACGAGGCCATTGATTAATTCTAAAGTTGAACTTTGTATTTCGTGACCAGCTTTTCCTTGATTCTAATGAAAATTAATATTTTTAGAATAGTTAAAACTTGTACTCATAATTACCTAGTATTGTTATAAAAAGTGTACACGACATTATTATTTATTTATTACGTTTAGCATTAGCATTGGATCAGCGTGAATGAGACGAACCATCCAGAAAAGTAAGTTTTTAAAGCTAGCTGGTTCTTCAGATGATTTTTCCTGTGGGAGATTAAAATAAAAGACCATATAAGTACATAATTTTACATATTGAAATGTTGGCCGTAAGAGCATGTATAACTTTTAAATATTTATAATTTATAATGTAATGGCAAACAAGTTCAACTAAAAGACTCACCTTGATTCTAGTCACTTTTTCTTTGAGTGTTAGACTCTGAAAAAAAGAAATTAAAATTAGTACAAATTTATAATAATTAGGGGGTTACTTAAATTATAAATTTAATAGCACACAATACCTGGCACAACTGCCATGGTTTGTAGGAGGAAGAAAAAATAGACAGATTATTAAAATTTAAACAATGTCCACAGAATGGTTTCTACACAGTATGTACTTTCTTCGAGTACAAATATTGTATTGTATATTACAAGTTTATCAACTTGTATATTATGCAACAATAAGAAAAGAGTCAAAATTATATATTACTTGTATCATTTTGAGTGGTGTGTGAGATATGCAGCCCTGTGTAACTTTATTCAGAGTCTCTGTAAACATTGATCTGAGTTCTGACGACTTGTTGTAAACAATGTCAATTTGTGGCCACCAGGGAAGTGGATTTACAGAAATTTTCATCCTTAAATAAAATAGAAACATATTTTATTGTACATTCTTACATGCTCAAAAAATTGTAGATGTTACAAATGGAAGACAGACCACATATATTATTATTTCTTTCACGTACCTATGCAGTGAGCTGATGAGAACAAAATGGTACGTTGATGGTGAATTTGGATTCAGACAAACTATTTAAAACAAATCAAAACATTAAATTTGAGTTGAATACACATAGAAATCATGTAATACAATTAGAGTGAACAATATACTATAATCATGACGAAAATCAGTAAAAAAAATGGAACAAGACGTTTGTAATCACAGTATGATATCTACTGATAAGACTGACGTTTTGTCTTAAAGAATGACATGAAATGCCAAAACATTTGTGACTCGACTACTTTTTTTTATACTTTATCAAATTAGGTAATGACCACGTTAGAACTCGGTTCAAATGTCCTATTTAATTTTTTTGAAACCCAACTTCGTAATAGTACACAGTTAGTGAATAGTGCACTAAGATTTACTATACCTTTTAGTGGTTCATTATTATGAGGATTTATCCTAAAACAGGAGACAAAACAATCAATCATTAGCTCAACATCCTGAGCTGAAGAATTTTGGCCACGAGAAAATGGTTTGGATGGATTAAAAAGAAGTAACTGAAAACGAAGAGACATAAAGAAAAATATTAATAATTTTTTTTCAATAGTCGGCTACCATACATGAAAAAGTTGATAAACAACTTTTGGGATAAAAAAGTCAATAAACTACTGTACCTTGAGATCATTAAATACAGTCTGAACAAGTGAAAATACAACATTGTTTCTATCCAATATATTAATATATGTCGACACCTAATGAACAACAAACAATATTTTACATTCAAATTATAACGGCCTGTTTTAAGAAATGGCTTGGTATTTTGTGCAAATATTGATTAAATGTTTCAGAATTTCTTTAGACAGTCGAACCTTGCAGAGCTTAACTGCTGTAACAGCCGCTGCTTCTGTTAATTGTTTTGAAGAACTATGTGGATGAAGGGCTTTCTTCAAACTATCAATGAATTGTTTCTTTTTACAGTGCCTTGGAGAGCAAGGTGCACCAGAGTCAGCATTCACAATCTCTTCCAAGATTTTCTTGCAAAACAAAATAGTCATACCGTCAACATACATTTCTTTTTTTATAAATACAACTGCATTAACATATGACATACCGGGGAGAGTACTAGCAGCATAATTTGAAGGGGCCACACAGCGGCTCTTCTTTTATTGTTCTCGGCAAAATTCTCAAGTTGTTCGAATAAAGCCTCACAACTCTTTGCAAGTTCTTCACAGGGTTTTTTCTAATGAACACAGAATACATACAATTTTTTATAAGTATAAAATATGTTTAAGACTAAAGAAATAAAACAAATTAAAAAATACAATGATACCTGCAGTTCGGCAAATTCATGTGGATATGTGTCCATCCAATTCCAAATTGCCCTCTCCAAAGAATTCATCAACACTATGTGGGCTCCTTTCTTTAAAGTTTTAAACTTTTGAACAGTTTCTGTAAATTAATCAAATCATAACATTGAGTTTCATTTAAACCAATGGATCACTTAAATTGAAGCCACCGATAGGCAATTGTTATTATGTACAATAATAAATACTAGATACCTGTTACTAGGCGTCGAACATCGGCCAGGACACAACGAACGTGCATCTGATAAAGAAAAACACATAAATATAATTGTGAGACTGTCATCACGAGATCATGCTACCTCATGTAGCCATAAAAAATTGCTAATAATTACCATAAGCTCAATATCGGCGTAGTCTGGATTTTCTTCATTGGTTGTGCTCAGTTCTAGAATACACGGATACATTTTTAATTTATTTATTTTGTCAGCAAAATAGTAGTAAAAGTCAACCAGACGTTATAAAATTTATACCTATTATCAATTAATTTCAATTATAAAACAAATCACATAGCAAATAAAGGATACCTTGAAGTCTTGCAGAAACGCGATTGAAAACAGCATTGAAATTATTTACGGATAACGCAAACAATACTCTCGAGGCTAATAACCTAAGTTGAACAACCTAAACGAAAAATATATTCAATTATTAAGTCAGCCTCAACATTTTACAGATTTAGGTATTTATAATTACTAACCATTGGATTTTCGGCAGGTAAATCAATGAATTGACAAACTTCGCGTAGTAAAAGTTTTACATTCATTGCTTCATCATATCTTGTCGTATCTTTAGCTTGTCCACTAAGACATTTTTCTAAAGTGTCTAACACTATGAGGAGGCTGTAAAAAATAAGAATGTTAGTCAATTTTTCATGACATATGACTCTATAATAAAATTAATAGTCTGAATTTAATTGTAAAACAAATCCATACCTTTCATAATAGTTTTTCTCAAAATCAGGTCCATGGGGTCGCTGGGAGGACAATACGGTAACGAACTATAATTTTACACAAAGAAACGTCGTGTATTTATTTTTTATAATAATATGGGGTTGATGTCAAAAATAAAATATTTTAAATAAAATCAACAACTTACTGTTTCATTAACTTTTTGAAGAATTTTGGTAAGACCAGAAATGACTAAAGAAAACTTGTAATGAGAAATAAATATGAGACAATCTTTGTTGGTTTCCACATTACATCTCGCATGTTGAGATTGGGGTCCCGTACGGCAAGGTAACTGAAAAAATGACATTATAATCATGGGTAATTTCACAATTATATTGACATTGACACTGTCATATATTGATATATACATTGTACCTATATATAAATAGGAATATATTACAAGATGACATTAATTTAGAATTATAAAATAGTCTATTGTACACAATGACAGACTACTTTATACATTTAATAAACGCAAAACAGAGAGAGGTATTAATGAAAAAGAATTTGTCTCACCTGTTCTTCAAATCTCATAATTAATGACGAGACCCATTCCACTGGCTTTTGAGAAGCCATCCTAATGTTTCTACACACAATATACTTATATGAATTTCACTGTCTTGTACTTGATTATTTACTCATTTTAATTGGTTCACTGGTCATCCTTTGCAATCACAATACAAAGATTGTAAATTGCAATCAAAGCTGTAAGTCAAATGACGATTCCTCAAATTTGTAACAGAGCAGTAGGTTTTTGAGTCTAGCCCGATTGAGTATCGATTGAGGTACAAGTATGACGAGTCTTCACAATGCAAGGATAGCGAGGAAGCTACATTTATTTATGATGTAGTCCAAAATATTTTTTTGGAAAACTATCGTTTACAACTGTCAATTTATTATTATGTATTAACACAAGAGTAACAACTATTTATTCACATTAGAATATTAATCATTTGTATTTTTTTGTCTATTATTATTATTTTATTTTATTTTTTTAAAAAAAGTTTGTAACCTCTCAACGTTAGACTCTTCAGTAAATGTAGTATTTACAAACTGCAACTACTATAAAGCGTCTTTTGTGTTTTAATAGTTGGTGTTTTGTCTGAACAAGAAATCTGATTTATGATATTTATCTAGAGTATTTTTATGACCTCGTCATTTCTTGTAAAATGGAGCCTCATAAGGGTTAAATGCCTCGGCATAAAGAATTAGAATAGAAAATTCTCGTTGGGAAAAATCTTATAAAGTAATTTTTGATGCTGGTAAAAACTTCTAGTTTTTTAACTAGTATTATTCAAGAATGTCATTGGAAAAAGTAACTTTCACTTTGGTCTACTACTAGAGCGTAGAGTCCCCTGAAAATATGAAGGATAAAATAATTGTTTTGGAAATCTAAAACTGTCGAGTGACGGCCCTTGAAAATGAACCTTTAGTAATGATGTTCAAGAACTACGGCGCACAATACTAGAGAAAAAGGTCATCATCAATAGATAATGAATACCAATGTAATAATATTAAAATGATATAATTTATTAACTTTGTGTACATGACAATAATATTGTGAAGAGGAAAACCACATACTGAGAGTATAGTACATAGTATACAACTATACATAATGATAATAGACTAAAATAAGAATATTAAATAATAACTAATATTATAATATATTTATGTAGGTTATATTTCTTTAGAAAAATTTTTATTTGCAATGTCATTCAACGAAGTCCGTATAATTTCAATGTTCGGTCCATGGAGGTAGAAACAAGGAAATTTGCAGAGGGACCAAATCGAACACCAGTGCCCATTGCTGTATGCTCATTAAACACTGCTACAGGATTCCATGTTTTGCAACCGTAAACTCTGTAAACAGAGAAAATAATTTTTTTGAATACAGATCATAGTATCCATAATGCTTACTTAATACTAGGATGAGAATAAAAAATAAAAAAGTGAAATCACATACCTCAGGTCGTTACCAATGAATGCCAAGTATGTACCACTGTTGTTGGATCAAAAATAATTTGAATAAATTTTGTTCATAGCATTTTATATAGTTATTTTGTAGAGAGTACCCGGAACATGAAAATAAAGTAAAAATCAGACATTAGTGAATGAAATATAAATATTCAGAATAATAATAAAAACCTAATAATAGTTAAATAATTATTACCTCGAATCGAAAGCAAGATCAATAATATTGAAACCTTCATCCATTTGAATAGTTTTGAAATTTTTCAATTTTCTCAAATCCCATAGACGTACTGAAGAATCCTCTGCTGCTGTTGCCAAGTAGTATCCATTCTCAGAAAATGATATAGCAGTTACAGGCCCTGTGAATGAAGTAAGAAACGTGAAACTTTTTTGATCTCTTTTTTCTCTCTCTGCCAACATAATATGTAAAGTCTTGTATAATATAAAAATGTACCTGTATGACCACTGAAATCCACAACATTACTCTGCTCCTTGAGATCCCAAATTTTGACTTGAGCATTTAGAGTACCAGTGGCAAAAATTAAACCATCAGGATGAAATTTAGCGGATGTAAGAGGATGATTGTCATCACCAGTCTTTGAAAAACAATGTTCATATTCAATTAATAGGCACTATCGTTGCACATCACACTGGACACAATGGTACAATATAAACATAATGATTGGCATGCAATTAAAAAAAACTACTAATGACCTTGACTCTATTATGATGATATTAAATATTTATTATTAATCTTTTCATTATGCTTTGGGACAATCAAAGTTATTACTAAACCAAGTATTCAATAGCAAATGAATGAAGTTCAAAAACGATATGGCAATGAGCAGGTTGTTACCTACTATATAATTTTTCATAAAAGTTGTAACGTCGACTAGAATAATACTGCGATTGTTTATTAATAATAGTGTCTGCTTGTCTGCTTGACGAGTCGTCATTCTACAGTCTATGTCATAAAGTTTTATGAATAATACGTAGGTCTATTATGTATCTGTACCACGACTAACGACAAATGCCCTGATGAAGTTTTCACTATTTCTATTGTTTGACATGTAAATTAGTTTACAAAAAAAACTTACCACTTTAGCCAAAAGTGCTCCAGTACGAAGATCCGAGAATGCCCAAGAATGATCCATAGAAGATGATAAGATGTAATCACCAGTCGCATGTAATGAAAGTCCAGTAATAGCCCCCTCACTGTTAAGAAAAATAGTAATCGATGAGTACATAATTACACATTTGAAAAAGCAAAAAATGTGAATAAAAATGTCATATTCTTACTGAGCTCTAATAACTTGAGTCGTTTGTGCTGTTGCCACATTCCATACTCTTACAGTTGAATCTGAAGATCCACTGAGAACGACACTCTACATGAAAACAAAGAAACCCAATTCAGATTATTATTATGCTCAAAATCTTATGGGATGAGCTAGTAGGTATAACAGTTTATAACACATACCTCGGAAGGATGGCAAACAACTGCCACAACTTTCTTTGAATGCCCTTTACATACAGCAACAACTTGTTCGGTTTCTTTATTGAAAACTGTAACACCCTTGTCATTTCCTCCTGTAATCACAGACAACAAATATTTTCACAACTGCATCGTATATACACGACTCATTCCAAGTTTTTCAAGGCTCTATTTTATTTTTCCATTTTTTCTATGAGAGCCTTGATATTTTTCCGACTACGATTTATAATGCTAAATATTAATTATTTACTACAGAATATGAATTAAAACATCACTTTAAAACGTACTAACCTGTCACAACTATATTTCCGTGAAGATCTAAGCACATAATACCAGGTGTACTTGCACTATGAAGTCCCTAAAATTGTCACAAAAAACGTAAATGGTTGTTCATCATACTTCAATAAAAAAGAGAAAAAAACATGTGACGAGATAACTAATGACAACTTACAGTATGTGATGCAAGAACTTGAAATTCTGCCATTGTCTCGGCACTACACAAATCATCAGGAACTGATTTACTCTTTCTTTTTCGTTCCTGTGTCAAGACAGCAGCCGTGTCTTTGAGTTTGGCATGAACTTCAGCACTGATTCCAATAGCTTCAATAGTAGCAGGGGCCACTGCAGCTTCGCTTATGTTCTAGTAAAAAAAATGTGTACACCATAATTAAAATGTGTATTCAAAAGACATGACATGAGATAAACAGAAATGACGCAAGAAATTTACCATTGGAGCCTGAGGAACGCCAGCAATATTTGCGGGTTGTTGTGGTTTTAATGTTGCCAATGCCTCTCTGGCTGCTGTGACTTCCTTGGTTAATCTTGCAATCACTCTACAAGCTGCATCATGTTGATACAAAGCATGGGACAATTCTTGTCGGGTAGTTTGAAGTTGTTGACGCATTGTGAAGCTGTAAAGTAATAAAATGATGTAGTAAACAGACTTTAATTCAAGGATTTAGTTTTCTTTTTTTACAAAATATTAAACAAGAAATACCTGTGCAACATTACCGCGTCCCATTCATCTTGAAGGGATTTCAAGATAGCTGGAATACTAGAAGCAGTCGGTGGTTTCGCTTTTACAAATGGTGGAGCTAAATGGAATTAAAAAACCACATAAATAACTTGTGAATAATTAAACTTGAGATCTACCAATACTATTGTGACATTTACTTTTAATATCAATTAGCATCTCCACGGTGAGTGGTTCCCCATTAATAGGATCTTTGTTTCCATATTCATTCAGGTATTTTTCTATGAGTCGTCTTTCAAATACACTTCCGGATACAGGGGAAATCACTGGAGATTCTGGAACCTCATTGGAAACTACACACAAAAAAATGAACCCCAAAAAAGTCAAAGAATTAGAAAATTTCCGGCATCCACCATTCTATTTTTGAGTATGAACCCACATGCAAAATGTTATTTGTACATGTCAAAAAAAATTCCAACTTACGTCCACAAACAAGGGCCATGATGATCCTGTGTTAATTATGTCTGTCTCTGTCTTTTTAATTATTCTCGAAAATAAAGCGTCCAACAAATAAAAAAAAAAACGTACTCGTGATTTGGAGTGAGCGCTCAATGCCGGTCGGAGTGGAGAGGGGGGCAAGGATGTCAAGGAGGAGTGGAGACTACGACAATGGAGATGTTACAAGACGTGTGCTAAACACATATGTACATGTTTGGGAAGGTCCATGTGAGGATTTCATGCGAGGGGTGTCACAAAAAAAGTGTAGTGTAATATACAGTAAAATACATACTCTATTATTTACTTTTTTTCCCCTACTCCACTAAAGCTGCGGGATCACGTGAGCAAAAGGGGAAGCCATTGCAAGTAGCCAAGTAGACTCTCCCATAGAGTCAGTCATTTTATGGAAAAGTAGAGTGTGGGCCTGCTTTAGACAGAAATTAATAAAATTTAAGGGCCCACAGACTTTTAGGAAATTACCAGGGATTCTGATAATTCCCTGATAATGGAGTTGGTGTCAGTGCCCCAACGGTATGGGCCACCATATCGTTTTAAATTGCGGCCTGAAACATCAATTAAACCGGATATACATACACCTCTTCTAATTGATACTGAAAGGGCAAGAAGCGTAAGTGAAATTATAAAATTATTACTATGATCATTATATTTCTCAAATGCCAACAAATACCTATTGAATTACTGCAATGAGTAGGAAGGATTGAACATGAGTATGATCCAGATTTAAATTTAAAATTACATAACAGTAAATAAAAATATGTCATTGTCTGTGATCTTTTCTCCTCTCCAGGGTCCAGCATACAATCCTCAAGTGGAAGCTATTAGCCCAACGTTGCCGTCCGAATCTTTGAGAGATGAGTCACCATTAAGGTCAACTAAAGAAGAACTCTTACAACAAATTGCTCGTGTCGACCGAGAAATTGCAAAGACCGAAAGTCAGATAGCCAAGCTTAAAAAGAAAAAGGTGACCATGCACTACTGTGCATCAATGTACAATTTATCATAGAATCTTTGTGAAATTAATTTTTTTTGAGAGACGAATGTATAAAGTAGATGACCTATAAGTTTAAGTCATTTTAAAATAATTTACCTTTACTCTAAACAAAATTTTACAGATTGAATTACAACAAGCTGCTACTCAACCACAGAAAGATACTGAAGAAAATAGTAATGCATCGGATTCCACCCTCCGTTCTTTGCCCCAATGTATATACATTGAAAATCGGAAGAAAGCAGTTGAAGCTCATAAAATATTAGACACGTTAGGTCCAAAAATTGATCTCCCATTGTACAACCAGCCTTCTGACACTGCAATGTACCACGAAAATAAACTGAGGTACATCAGTTTCAAAGTTAAGCTACTAGAATACTTCAAGGCTCGATTGAAAGAGAAAGAGAAACGTGAATCATATCTGACAACAACCTATGCCAAATTATCCACGGACTGGGCTAAAAGATTGGACAAAATGGAAAATAATGCCAAGAGAAGGAATAAAGAAGCAAAAAATCGAGAAATATTTGAAAAAGTTTTTCCAGAATTACGAAAACAAAGAGAGGATAAAGAAAGATTTTCCCGAGTTGGTTCCAGGATCAAGTCAGACGCTGATCTAGAAGAGATTATGGATGGCCTTCAGTGAGTAACTTTTTTTTACAATTCTTTTATTACCTATATCGCTTTACATGAGAATGAGAACAATGAATGACTGAATGTGATTGAATTCAATCTTTTATAATTCATTTGAAATGAGCTTCATTTTGGGTATTTACATAACTTCATTTTATTTTGTGTGTTTCGTAGTGAACAAGAGCTAGAAGACAAGAAAATGAGGAGCTACGCTGTGATTCCCCCTATATTATTGGATGAAAGGACTCGAAAGAGACGCTTTAATAATAGAAATGGACTCATTGAGGATCCCATGCAGGAATACAAAGATAAGCAGCTGTTAAATCTTTGGACTGAACAAGAAAAAGATTTATTTAAAGAAAAATATTTACAACATCCTAAAAATTTTGGAATAATTAAATCGTACCTGGAAAGAAAAGGCGTCTCTGATTGTGTCCAATACTATTACATGAGCAAGAAAACACAAAATTATCGACAATTATTAAGAAAAAATCGGGCTAGAACCCGCTCAACACGTAATCAACAACAACAGCAACAACAACATGCTTCAGGAAATTCGACTGGTAACTCTCAATCTGTCGGACTCTCTGTAGTTAAAAATGAACCTAATGGGGTGACCACAAGACAACAAAAAGAAAATAAATCAGATCAACAACCAAACGTTAATACTGCTCCTAGTGCTGCCAATTCATCAAATGATGGGAATAGTAATGCGGATGCTACTTCTACGGTAGAAAATGTCAACTTTACTGGTGCTGAAGCTCCTAATGATGTGGATATGGAATCTGGCATTAATTCTGTTTCACAACCGCCTCTTCCAAGGTATGTTGTTTGTTTTTTTTTAATTCTAGTAAACATGATTTCTCCGACATTGTAACATTATGTGTATAGGTACTCTTCAAAATGCATTGAAAGCAGCTGCTCTTTTTCAATTTTTTTACTTCAAATACTATTTATATTGCATCAATGAATATGTGTGTGCATGATTATTATTACTCATAATTACATGTTAAGAAGAGATAAGATAAAAATAACATCCTATATATATGCGTTTGTCCGACTAAAATTCAATCCAACTTATTTCTATCCTTTACAAAGTTTTAATGTTTTTAAAGAGTTTAATTAATTTTTATAATTAAAATATAATGCATTTTTGATGACGAACTATGCGGCTACAATGTATCCATCGTTTTGTTCAAAGTAAAATAGTATGTTTGACACTTTTATTGCAGTGATTACTCTGGTCAACCTAAGAAGAAGCGGAAAGAAGACACTAAAGAATCAATTATGAATGAAATGGATACTTCAGATGAGGATAACTTGGAACTCAACGGTATGAATTACTACTGATTTATTAACAAAAAAAATTTTTTTTGATTATTCTTAAAGCAGGTAGAATAGTTTGCGCATTAAATCTCTGTAGAGACATGCGGGATTTAATTGATGCTTTTTTGTAAACATCAATTTTGTACATCAAATGTCAAATAGTTTTTGTAGAATAATTTAAGCTGTTGTTATTTGTTGGCTTTAACAAAGAAGAGAAAAAAACATGCACACAATGTCGCATTTCACATTTTGGATTTGACGTTGAAACTAATCTTTTTGTAATGTTATTATGATTTGATTTTTTCCCTTGTTTAACTATTTTCTTCCTATTTTTTTTTCTTGTTGTTGTCAGTGCCGCATACCTTTACAGTCATTTTCTATATTATAGAATTATTCTACTTTAGCTTTACAGATTTCGAGTTGTCTACTGACCAGTTGACCATGTTTCATATATTTTGAGCACCCAAGACATTTACTGTACTAATCTCTTTTTTTTCATTCTCTAATTTTTTATTGTAGCAACGAATACGAAAAAACAGGATAAACCATTTCAACGTGCGATAAACATTAAGCAAAATACTACAGGAATAACTAGCAATGACTGTAGCAATAGTAGCTTCAATATGACTCTACGAAACAGACTCAAATGATCAATCTTATATTCTTTTTTTCTGAAATCGTTGGATTTTCTGTTTGTGAAGATTTACTTTTGTTTGGTGCCCTTATATAAGTACTCTCTATACAACTTTTTTTGTTTTGTTTTTTTTTTACCTTGTACTCATATATAAGTATATATGTAGGCTTATTATTATGACAGAAACATGGTCTATAACAGCGAAACAGCATGAATTTATCGATACTATACATATAAATACGATATAATTTTTTCTATTAATTTATTATGCAACTTGAATAGTCATTATGATGGTCATATATTCTTTCAGTTTGTAATTATTATTACTATTATTTAGTTTTTTTTTCTAATTGAAAATGAATTATAAGGATAGAAAGAAACGATTTACGCAATTAAGTAATAATAGACTGCATGAGTACAAATTTAAATATTTTTTTTAGTAGCGAATGAAATATTTATTAATTTATTTTGTGCTTTAATGTCAGTGTGCAAGAAATATCAAAATGAAATAATACTTTGTGTGCACTTACATGTTGTTAGTTTCATTTCAATTGCACCTCGTTTTTTTCTTAGTGACATGTAAAAAATGACGAACTGTCATGCTGGATTCTTTTTGTAACTACACACCTTATGTACATAGTACATACACATATACTAGTAGTAGAATGGCAGTAGAGTATTAATGACGCTTACACCTAAAAAATTAAGTATTTCGTTGCATAGTTCAGACATTTTTATTTTATTTTATTCAAATTGGCATTTTACATTATTTTAAATATTTCATTGATTCGTTGGCTTTATAAACAATACATTAAAACTGCAACCTACCCTACTTCCCCTTCACATGGACTGTCTGCAAAAAAACTATAGACATAACACACTGTTATACTGTGACGATAGTATGAGAGAGTGAGGGATGTATTGTTTTATAAAATGATAATAAGAGTTTTTCAAATTAAAATTATATTGTACATAGTAAAAAAAGTGTATTGATAGGACATAATATTGTACTATAGTCATTATAGTAGCGTATACACAATGATTTTAAATATTATATATATATAGGAGGGGTATTAGTACAACATGGCTTGACTCCAACAATGAGAATTAATGACAAGTTTTCTTATGTTTATGAACAAAGTAATAAGAAGGAAATTTACATCCACATTTTTTACATGGAAAAAATTGAACATTTAAGTCCTTTGTATTCGTACTATTCTCTGGAGGGTAGACCATTGGTGTATTAATATTTGTTCCAGTGATATCAACGGAAACTGGGTTGAGATGACGTTTTTTATGTTTTTGATAGCAAAAAAGACTTTTAAAACTTTGACTACAATAAATACAAACATAAGTTTTAGTTGTAGGATTTCTACATGGTTCGGTTATAGTGGTAGAGGATGTTGTAGATCCCATTGGCTCATTTTGATGTTCGACAGTGAGGGCAAAATTTGGATTTGAGATTCGTTCAAATCTTATAGGACCATCACAACAGGCAATATCTATGATTGTGGCTACGTGATTTTCTTCTCCTTCCTTAATACTATTTTCTTCATACTGTTTGACTTCATCTTCTTCCTGTAGATTTCCAATCTCGTCGTCGTCGTCTTCCTCTCCTTGTGATCTGTGCACAAAAATACATCAAATACAAAAATATTATCATAGAGAGAGACATTACATTGTCGTCATCATTTGATAACTTTAATTCATTTTGTCGTCTACACCAAAATAATGTCCTGTCTTTAAACTACATTGAGATTTGATTGTTTCAGAGACTGGTAGGAAAAGAGGAATGGTGATATATTTGTCAAAATGAAAACCTGTTGTTTCTTTACACACTTAAGTAAATTTATTTTTGTATTATGTATATAAATGATAAATTAGACAAACTTTGGCTCATGATGATTTTTATTAGTTATTGAGTTTGCAGGGGAAGCTCTGTTTTGTATATCGTATTTCCTTCTCCACGTCGTTCTTGCTAAATCTTTGTTTAATTGATCATTTCCTTGATTCGAGATATTATTGTCGTATCTTGTGTCATAAGATCGGTTGAGTGGATTTTGTAGTGGTGCATGTCCAAAAGAGGGCCATAGGCTTTGATACCAAATTATTGACCATGGTGGTCTTGGAATGGGTCTCACAATGGATGAACTGTCAATCTTGTCAGGCTCACTTTCACTGGATGACCGTGATTTCACAGATAAATCAATTGCAGACTCAGTATTCATTGATTGATTCGAGTATTTTAATTTATAAAAGACAACAGATCTTTGTAAAAAGATTTAAATATTTAATTTGTATGTATATATATTTTTTTGAAGTTTTTTAATTTTTTTCCTCTTTGTGTTGGACTACTGTCCAGTCAGATCAATTATGATGATGATTTGTGCACATTTAAATGTATGAAGAGGGTTCTTCCGGGATGAGTTGTGTGTGTGATGACACAACATACAAAGAGTCGAGTATGATGTTGACTGTCGGATTTATTCGAATAGACTGACAGGATGGTTGAGTGTTGAGCGATGTTTTATAGACCTGAAGGGAAGTTACATGGCGAGTGTATGTGTTCTTTGACTGACGATTTAGTCTAACTGAGGGTAGTGGGACGAAAGTATACATGGGTAGCAAAGGGTCTCTCTCTTTTGAAATTATGAAATGGCTTTTAATAAGCGAAACGTACAAGTTCCCATATCAGATTGATAGTAATCCTCAGGGAATTTTTACACAGCGACTACAAGGTTTTGTTTACTTTCCGCAACTTTTCAACTCGGTATTTCGCTACTTTCATTTACTATGTGAGCGTTCCAGGTCCACATTGTGTGTATGTACCATGGATACCTTTAAACCTTTCTCACGATCATCCCTTATAGTTTTTTCTCTTTGTTTTTCTTTCTGTCTACCATCTCTTTCCTTCATCATGGCATTTCATTTTCATACCTTATTTATACTTTTCTTCTTTTTTAAAGATGATGATGAATCCTTCTCCTTGTGTATATCTATACATTATACAATTATATAGGTTTCTCTACCCATACATTTTTTTCTGTATCATTGTAATTCACTTGAATTTTTTAAAGTATATGCATGCTTTAAACATTATCATCATTACTATAATGTAGGTATTTTGTTTAGATTCAAATTAATTTATGTTTTACAGTTGACGAATTTGGTTCCTTTTTGTTTGAAGAGAATATAAGTTGATAAATTTTGTGAAAATACTTGTACTTTTGTCAAGTACATGAAATGATTCAGCATGATTTTCCTTTCTTCTAACAAGGATTTAATATTGATTCTAATATGGACTACATACCTCTTGTTGAAATTCATAGTGATTATAAAGTAGGTAAATGACGAGTAATAATTCATAAGGTAATAATAGTAAGTTTCAAACGTCTATTTAAGTGCATACTAGTGTTATTCCATTAAAGAGGAGGTAGACACGGAGAGTAAGGATATTTGGCGAAAGAGGATATTTATTATTATAACAGATATCTATTTCGTTTAATCGTTAATTTAGGCATAAAGCATTTGAGGTTTGTGGACTGTCTGTTATTTGTGCATTATATTAAAATTCTCTCTCCCTCCCTCTCTCTCTCCTTGTGATATGATTAAAGTCAGATGATCAAAAGCAAAATTGAATGCACTTGAACGGTTTTGATGTGAAACTGCAAACGTTACGACAAACTATTATTAGTAGGTACACGAATAAGACCGCAAATGGAATTGCTTAGAAAATTTTAATTGGAACGATGAACTATTAATTTAATTATATTTACTGATGGGAAAAAGCGAATCGGAATAAGCATTATGTATTTTGCGACAAGTGTGTGTTGGATTGTAATTAGTGTAAGAGTCTTTCTTTGATACGCGAATTGTTCAAATGGAAGAGGGGAGAGAGTCAATATTTGCTGAAAAACATGATCATAATATGAAATGTATCTAGGGATGTATACACATTACATATCCTACAATAATTCAAAAGCATACCCATATTACGTATACATATTACAGACCTCCTAACTACAGCATACTGTAATACCAGACTGGTGTATTATATATATTGTACACTCGAGACTAACTGTTATATGTTATGAAGAGTTAAAAAAAATTCCTTAAAAATACAAGACGACGAGTCAAGAGAGTGATTTTGATCCTGTCTCTCTTTCATTTAGTTGAATGAGAACATCATGTCATGTTGACTTTATGATAAATGTCTGACTCAACTACCAACCCTTATTTGTAGCGGGTAGCTTTTTCTACTAGTTATCTCAATTTTATGATTCAAGCTTTAGAATAGAGTGCAGTCCTTTTTGATTACGAAATAATAAAATGTAAGGAACAGAAAAAAAATATAATGAAAGTAATCATTGTGTGTATCATCAAATCTCTCTCCCTCTTCTTTTCTTAAAAATTCAAACAAATGTCAAATTATTGAATCAAGTGCTCAGAGTTTTTACCAAGTTTAATAATTTGAAAATCTAATATATACTGCACAAAGTAGACACTTGAACGTATCTCATACAATGGTCTTTGATTTCATAATATTGATTTTTTGATGATACGACAAATATGTTGATGATGAAGAGCGAGATAAAAAAAGGGTATTTTGTAAAATGATTACATATTGCAAAAGAAATGCAATAATTTTCTTTTTACACTTAAACAGAATGTTTGATTTCATGAACTCGTAGTCTAATAATACCTAATGTACTCTATCATGATGTCTAACAATGCTGTCAATGAGATGACGTGTGTCTAGAGTCCACCTTCTTTCTTTCCATGTAAGAATTGTTTGATGTCATGATCAAATCATAAAATTGGTTTTTACTTTCTTGTCTATGATTGATATGGATCAAATGTGCTAAACAGTTTGACTTGGACAAGTGAGGTCTCAATCTGTAAGTTTGTGGATACATATTTGTTGGTTAAATTGTATTAGGATTATTTGTGTATTATGATTTTTAATATTTCTTTGGAGCTTTCAACTCAGGTAGGTTGATTGCATGACTTATATACATGTCATGTTAATTTACGATTACCGTACCTTGAAGTATATCTTAGGTGACGCATTTATCCAAGACTTTTTGCTAATTTATTATTGAAAAGAGTTTCCTTCCAAACTTACACACACGGAGAGAAATGCCACTATATTACTTTGACTTGAAAGAGCTTGTTACTCTAAGAGGTTCCTCATTCCTCATCGTATTCATATTATTTGCTTTGTCCGTATAGAGTGTTCAAGTGCAGACTTGTGGCTATTCATTAAATTAAAGTGGATTGAACTGATGAGGATGAGCATTGCTACAGTATATGTGTATCTGTATAAAATAATTGATAATTCAAGTGCTTTCACAACCCCATACTGCAGTCATCTAAGTATGTACAAAAGCGGTACCGTATTACTTGAAATAATGGCCGGGGTTACTATTAGCTTTAAACGCTAAAATTTTCGGCCACTATTAGAGACCCCTATACCTACAACATGGTAGACACTAGATATAATCGGGTCAAAATGTCAGGGAGGGCTACTATTAAAATCAGGCCATTATTTCAAGTAATACGGTATTATATAAATACACTATAGAGGCTTATACGTGTAGTACACGTCGTGTACACGTAATTTTTTTTGTTTGTTTAAAAAAATCATTGTGGGAATATATACGTTAAAAAGAAACAGTCATTTTACAAAAAGGATGTGTACATGGTATGGTCATTCGTAAACTTGATCTTGTCATATTTTTTTACGATGCGATGACATTCAATCAATGGAGACTGTTTTATTTTTTTATTATTCTTATTTAAGCTTAACTAGAGCTCGATTGTCCAGAGACTTCCAGTTAGGTAGAGTCTTTCACTCTTTCTTGTATATATATTTGATATGAAAGAGAGAGATGCATGTAATAAAATAAAAGTAATAGAGGTAAACTTATCAGTGTATTCTTACGGCAACTCACAATGTACATATCCACCTTCACATTGACTCATAAAATCACACAATATAATAATCATATAAATACAGTGTTATTGAATACTTCTCAGACTATATACGACTGTATACGAGCATTTTACTCCGCCTATAGATATGGATTTTAATTTATTTTTTTGGGAAGAGAGGAATAGAGAGTGAGAGGGGGAAATAATTGTTAAATGAGTATGCACGCGCTTGTGTGCATGATGAATATATAATTATATGACTATCGCTATCATGTTGTAGCCCTTATATAGGTGTGTAATGTACATGTACATATATCCCCCATAGTTGGTATGTATTAGAGAATTATATTTATTTATGAGGTACTTTTAGGGCAATGCCTCAAATGAGTTGATACTTCTCTACTCCCTACATTGAAAACCATTTCTCTGTCTCAAGGTGCAAGTTTAATTAAGAGAGGTAATAGGATCTTATGAATATTTTTGCTGCCACTACTCCTTATGAAGCAAAACTTTTGGAATTGAAATGCGGTTGTTAATGTGATGAAATATCATTTATTCATCAACTAGGAGCTAGTTATTATTTTGGTTGTCTCTTCATTAGGTGGCCGTTCAAACCCGGGCAGCTCATATTATACATTTTAACATAGTAGTTTCATGTATTAAACTTGTCTTCATAAAAGTGTATTAAAAAATCAGTAGTTGTGAAGAAGGAAAATTCGTTGAAATCCAAAGTCTATGTAATTATGATTATTGATGTTGTTGGATTTATTTTAGATTTTTAGGTTTATAGTATTCATATGTAGTTCCTTTTAATTATACTCCTATCCATGTGTGCCAAATATTGATAATATTTTTATATAGACGGTTCATAATTCATAATAATTTGATTAAATCTGCTGATGATAACAGTAGTCACAAATTTTCCATTTTTAGTTGGGTTTTGGGTACGAGTATTTTAATTCCATGTAGGTTAAAAAACATTGGACAAGATTTTTTACACTTTCATGACTTGCTTGATGTTTGCTGTGTGTGTGTATAGCTGCTTGGTTTTTTGGTATTATTTTGTTTTTTGTACATGAAATTTCTTGTTTTCATAGTGTAAGTGAATATGACCTATTCTTTTGCAAGGTTGGTCATTTGATGTTATCGAAAGATTTTGATTTGATGATGTTTTTTTTTTCAGGAGATAAAGGTGGTCCTCATAATTGTGTAGTATGTAAAGCAAACTTAGAGTCGTATCTGCATTCTCGCCCTGTCCTACGATCACAGGCAATGCAATACGGAATTAATGAAGACGATATTCACTCAGGGGATCGCGTTTGTACGTCATGCCGTTGTAAAGGTATCTTGATGCTATTTATTTACTTGAACAACTTTTCTAATTTTTAAAAAAAGTTGTCTTTAGTTTTTTTTGAAATATGCGTACATTTAAAATTTGTAATTTAATTTGTAAAGCAGTAAGAAGACGTTATAAACCGAGTCAGTGTCCCATCCCAACCTGCCCGGCTCGAAAGGCACGTGTAAAACGTCTAAGACCCTTTCCTCCTAAATGGGCTGAGTTAACTGAGGAAACTCGGGAAGCTATTTGCACTAAATATCGTACGTAATTATACAATATGTGCACAAAAATAATGTATATTAATGAGTTTTAATTATGGATGGATTCATGTTCAATATGTTATTTTTATGTATTTAGAAATTCCGCCGAACGTAACAAAATGCTGTACAGCCTGCTTCAATCGTATTACCCGAAGGTTGAATCCAAATACTAGGTAATGCAGCGGAGAAATATTATTTGTATTGATACCACCTTTTACGAAATTATTATTTTTTATTTTTCGGACCATACATAACTTAAGTTTACTTAAGACACTTGATCTTCTTATGCGTACAAATGGTCAATTTTTGAATCGTGTTCAAGAAAATGTTTTCTAAAGGAAAACAAAATAAGGGTGCTGATTATTTCATCGTGATGTGTTAAATGTAATCGTGAATATTATTATTGAATCCACAGCCTAGATACTCCTGATGATCCAGGGTCGGATACGACACGTTGGACAGATGAAGAAATTGACACTATTAAAAAAGGACTCGTTGAGGTAATTTTATATACAAAATTGTCATCATCAACATTGTTGAAGTGAATGACTCAATAATTTAATGTCTTTTGTTTTTATTTTACCATTTCAGTTTGGAACAGATTGGCGAAAATTATCAGAACGTATTACTACAAAATCTGATTTACAGTGTAGAAATTTTTATTTTAATTTTCGTAAAAAATATGGATTGGACACTCTCGTTCAAGAATTTAAAAAGGTTAGAGCAAATAATACTAAATCTTTTTATTAAAAGAAACCTATTTGTTTTCACTATTACGTTTATCTAACTACATTTTCTTTTGTGATATTACAGAGTAAAGGTGGTGATGGAGCGCCGCCCACTTTAACAGATGAAGGTAATTCGTTGAATACGAAAACAAATCGTTACTGAAACCATTTTCAGTTCTCTTTATTCAGTTTATACTCAATTTTCTTTTGACCATGTTTGTAGAAGAATCGGGTTCAACAACGTCTAGTTGTGATGCTGATATGGAAGTGGTAAGTATATTTTCATTTTATGGTTTATAATTTATAAACAAGACCATTGAGTTGGTAAAATTATACTAAATCATGATGTCATTGATTCCTTTAGATGCATCGGCATGAAGGTGCAAATCCGCCACAAGATCAGTCTCGTCCATTGGACAAGAAGGATGATTACGATTCGTCAGCAACGGTAAATTTTTGTTCAAAACTAACTTTCAAATGTCTCAATCATCGTTGAATTATTTCTAATGCAACGGTGCAAGTACAGATGAGTTACATGTGTTACCAAATTGTTTTACAATTTAAATTAAATAATTAGGTGAGTGCGGAGGAAGGAGGTCCTACTGAATCCGAAAAACCGCATACCGTTGAAGATATGAAAACGGATCTACGAAATTGTAGTAAGTTTTAAAAATAACACATGGGAAATGTTATATCATATATAACTTATACAAAACAGAAAATAGTTAATATAGAGTTGTTGAATGAGTTCATAATGGAAATAACAATTTTCTAGATTTTCTGAATCCAAATCATCCTGATGCTCCTCTTCAATTAACAATGCGTCCTAATCATAGTATAATACAAACAATCCCTTCAATTTCAATTTCAAATCAACCCCACATTCAGTCTCATACTTCGATTCACCATTCGGGGCAGGCCCAACCACATCATATGCATCATCATCAAAATTCTCAATTACTATCAGGTTTAGTAATTACATCGCAGCAGACGCCTCATCCCGCTCCTCCACCTGTAGTTGTGTCTCGTCATTCAACTGGACAACCTATGTCCGTGCATAGAGGAGGTCCATCTCCTCACGCACATCATATTGTTCATCCATCTCATCATTCTACAAGTCCTCATCACTCACAACCACAAGGAATGCCTTCTCACGGTCAATCATTAATGAGTCAATCTCATCATCACCAACAACAGCCGCAGCAGTCAAATTCTGGCCATCATCATTCGATTCACCCGGGTAAGTATCTTGTCAGAAGTACAATTAAGTAGTAGGACAAGTAAGAAGAAAATTAAAACATTCTGGTGACAAATTTATTCTAATTATTACTTACAGCGAGGTATCCCAGTCCGCCAGAGAATAATGAAACGAGTGAACCAATGACAGTAAGGGACTTGATGGTAAGCACAAAGTTCTGTCTCATTAAAATACAATCAACAAGATTTTATTCACTTGCCTTTGCGAATTTGACTTACATTTTCATCTCTACATCAAATGAGTTAAATTTAATTGTGTTTTTTTTCATTTGTAGATAAAAACGATTGAAAGGCAGTTGGGAAACCCAATTCCTAGAAATCAAGCACAAAATCAAGTAGGCACAAAACATTATTAGCTTTACAATTGATAATATATTAATATACAAATGTATTTACAAGCCAAAATATATTTGTGTTTTTTTTCAAATAAAAATGTAATCTTTTTCTTTCTTCTATTTAGGGTGTTCATCCAGGTCCAAGTTTATCTCCTACAATTACATCCATTCTGAAAAGTCAAGATAGGAGTCATCTTCCCCCACCAGGTACAAGATTTATTTAGTGTACTTAAATAATTTAGCATAGATATGGCGAACATAAATGACATTTGGAATCATTGAATTTTAGTTGTGAGTCACAAAGATGAAGGACCAAGATATAAAGGTAAGCAATATATGAAATGATCCAAAAAAAATAAATAATAAATAAGTGTAAAAATAACTCTTCATGAATTGAACCATCGTGTATAAACAAGTGCATAATTTAATCAATTATTTGTATTTCAATAGGTCATTTTGAGTTATCCATAACTCAATCTCAATCTTCTCAGAACCATCCTGCAACGTCACCACAACAGCAACAACAGTCTTCTCAAGCTATGCCCATCTCTTCTCCACATTTTCAACCTCATCCAATGTACTATGCCAATAAAGATATGAGGGGAATTCCTTCACATCTTGTAGCACGGGAGGGACTACCAATGATGCAAGTTCAACAACAACAACAGCAGCAGCAACAACAACAACAAAGTAGAGATGAGTGTGAAACCCTTGATTTAAGGTACTTTCTTTACTTGATATCTATTAATTTAAATATTGTTCACAAACAAGTAAAACATTTACTGTAAACGAGAAAAGTCTAATCTTTTGTAATTTTTTGTGTTGTCCATACTTTATTTTAGTATGAAAAAACGATCTCTTTCTCCACATTCTGCACCTCATAGGCCACCGACTGGACCTCCACCAGCTCACCAACCTCTAGATTTTACTCCTTCAAGACAAGAAGATTATTATCCAAAATATTCACCCATTAATAGACCACGACCTCCACAACAACAGCAGCAACAACCACAACAACAACTTGTTCCATCTAAATCTAAAGTCCCACATCCTCCTCCATTATTGACAAAACCACCAAATTTGTCACCAATGAAAGATGGCTCTATTATTCACGGAACACCACGTAAGACGCTTTTATTATTTATTTCTAATATAATATTAGTAATAATATAAAAGAATTGGTCATTTTATCATAAATCATGATATTATATTATTACGTACAAATAAATAGTAAGTAAGGAAGTAATGTTAACCGTAGTAATGCTCACCGTAAGTGAAAAATTGAAGTTCAATAATTTAATTTTAGTTTGTGTCATTTTCTTTTCTTTATTTCTGATGGAATTTCGAGTGATGAAATTTTCTCCTAATGTCTGAGAATGGTTTGAGCCTGTAAACTGACTAATGTCTTGAAAAAGGAAAGCGTTGGTTTCCATTATTTAGAGTCCGAAAGGACTGAACCCACTGAATAATGAGTGCTAAACTGATTCTCTGTTGAAATATATGGGAGATGTCTGACGATTCTTTTTTCCTTTTAAAATACTTAGTGAACGTTTATTTGTTATTAAGCATGCAAATAATTTTTTCATGGAGCGCACCGAAATTTTTAACCAGGTGACCGCTTAAGTTGTATTGCACATGTACACGGAGTGGCCCCCCTCTTCAGGTCAACCCGTCAGAAACGGAAAAAAAATTTCGGTGCGCTCCCTGATAATGATAAGAAGTAACGTATGCATGAAACAATTACTTGAGTCCCTTTATCTTTTATGATGAGTTTACAACTTTTGATTTCATGTGGTTCATATTTTAATCTAAATATGTTTTCTTAATATTACAGTTCAACATCCTCAACAAGTTAGATTTCCAGAATCAAATTCTTCCTTTCCACATGGGCATAGTAGACAGCCGAGTAACATTCGGTAAGTTTATAAAAATGTTTGTAAAATTGGATAGTACGAAACAACTTCCATTGTGAAATTTTACATTTTTATGTTTCAAGGATCATAAATTTACCATAATTAAGTACAATTTATGGGTGTCATAAATGCAATATGATTTGAAATTTTAGTTATCCTCAACCGATGCCAAATAAATATGAAGGTCTTTTGCGTCCTGATCGAGGTATGGAATGTTTGATTTAAAAACATGAATATATAAAGAAAAAATAATATATTATTATTCCATTTTTCTTATTTGTTTAACATTTTGTCAATTTTTTTATATAGGCTCAATCACTCAAGGAACACCATTAATAGATAAAGGTAGGGGTAAGGATGGAATGTCAGCTCCTTATAACATAAACGAAAGACCCCAAGAATATCTGAAAAGAATGTCTCCGGCTGCTACATACTACCATGGTACTTTAAAAAACTTTTTACGTTGATTTCAAGTTCATAGTTTACATACGTATGTAGAGTGTAGTCTCATTTAATTTACATTTTGTGTCTACCATAGGTTCATCATCTCCGTATTACGGACAAAGGCCACCTTCGACTGGTCAGCAGCAGCAGCAACAACAACAACAGCAAAGTCTTCGATCTTCATCTTCTCCATCTGGTGCTCCTCCATCTTCTGCCTATGCTCTTGATCAACATAATAATTCGAGACAAATCATTATGAATGATTTTTACACATCCCAACAAATGCAAACGGTTCGCTAAGTGTGACAACTTTTTTTAACATTTCTCTGTACTTTTTTGTGGATTATTTAAAATTGCCAAAATCATAAAAATTATTTATTTTATTTATTTTCAGTTTAAAGCAACAACAACAACTGCCTCTCAACAAATGCAGCAACCTCCTCATCCTCCACAATCTCCACAGAATGCCGTACAACAACCACGGGGATTGGATTCTAATCCCAACAAGCGAAGTCTAGCTCAAGTATCAGTGACACCAAGTGGACCTGTTTATGTTCTGCCCCGTCATGAAGTACAGTATGGAGGTTAGTACATAAATTTTGTCATGCTCTATTTAAATAAGGATGATCTATTGTAATGTTCGGCATTATCAATGAATTTTTCTGTTAATATTTAAGCAATGAAATCCCCCACTCCTCCGTCACATCAACAACCGCATCAGCAACAACAACAACGGCAAGGCGTTATTCATCGCACCAATGCTCACCGTAAGGGAAAAATTGAAGTTCAATAATTTAATTTTAGTTTGTGTCATTTTCTTTTCTTTTTTTCTGATGGAATTTCGAGTGATGAAATTTTCTCCTAATGTCTGAGAATGGTTTGAGCCTGTAAATTGACTAATGTCTTGAAAAAGGAAAGCGTTGGTTTCCATTATTTAGAGTCCGAAAGGACTGAACCCACTGAATAATGAGTGCTAAACTGATTCTCTGTTGAAATATATGGGAGATGTCTGACGATTCTTTTTTCCTTTTAAAATACTTAGTGAACGTTTATTTGTTATTAAGCATGCAAATAATTTTTTATTAAATTTTAAGTTTATACTTGATAACATTCGTGCTAAGCAAATTAATTTCAACCTTTTCGAATTTTCATTGATTTTTTTTGTTGACTTAGGTTCAATGGCAAAAGTAGAACCAAATAATCCCAATAGATATCCACACGATGCATTTGCTGCGTGTAAGTAATATAATATTTACTCGAATTTCATGTAGTTTTTGCTCTTTTAATTAACAATGAATTATTAATTAATGATTTTAATGAATTTCTCCAACTTTAGTAGCTGATGTTGCTGCTGCACAACCTAGTTTACCTGTTCCAAAAGAAGATCACAGAAATCGTACTGGATTACCTAGAGGTATATTTATAATATTTAAGTTTTTTCTTCAAAATTTTGTACGAGACGTATATTATTATTATACAAAAGTATATAATATTTACTTGATACAATTTCTGAATTCCTTTTTTTCTTTATTTATTCTAGTCGATATGGTAGGACGAGAGGGATTGTGTAAAAGTATGGTAGACATGGATCAACGAATGGAGCAGCGAAATAGAATAAGTTCGTCACAACAACCTCATCAAATGCCACCTCAAATATACAGGTCCACACCAGGTCAAGGCCCTCCAGCTCAACCGATACCTGAACCACCAAGGTAATAAGATAGATTTCATAGTAGAAATAAAAATTACAAAAATCAAATGCTTTTACTATACTGATATTTTGATTACATGTTTGACTGATGATTGAACAGTTTTAATACATACATAAGGCTTAAAATTTAAATCATAAAAAATAATAATTATTATTTATTAAAAATAGTTGTGTATTTTCAATTTTGTCATGTGTATTAACTTGTGATTCATTTTAGAAACCCTAAAAGTGATGGTAATAGATACAATCGAGAGACACAAGATGCAACTCGTAAGTATTATAATATTTTAAATACAAATTTTATGTAGTTTTTGTTTTTTTTAATTAACAATGAATCATTATTTAATGATTTTTTGAATTTCTCCAACTTTAGTAACTGCTGCTTCATTAATTGATGCCATTATTACACATCAAATTAATCAACCATCTCACGATCAACAATCCTCTGCACCACCAGCTCGGACTGGAGATCGTTTATTTGCCTCTTTTCAACGTCCTGTGCAAATGCCCCCAGTGAATGTACCAATGTCACACTCAGTCCAAGGAGAAAGTCGTTCACACTCAGGAAATCCTGTGGGTGGCGGTGGTTCTCATCATGACGATATAAAACAGGAAGACTCGCGTTCCACAATGGAGTATAAGAATCCGCAAGGTATACCAAAAATCCTACGTTTGTTGTACCATTTCTCATAGTATTTGTTAGGTATTTATTTGTATCTTGGAATGGTTAAGGGTTATATGGATATTATATGGTGTTGGTATAATGTAGTTTAGTTTTTTTAGTGAGTAGGGTAATGGGAAAGTGATATTTTTTGTAGTGGATGGTAGCTTAATTGGTTGGGTTAATTGGTTGGCATTTGTGATTAAATCGTAGGTGGCACTTGGGGTGATCATATTGATCTGATAATATCCAAAGACTATGCTGTGAGCTCTTCTGCTTCTATACTTCTTCCAGGTATCTATACTATCTGTACTAATAATATAGAAAAAAAATACACGTAATAATAAAAAGACTGACGGCTCATTACATGAATAAATAGAGTTTCAAATTTTCAAAATAGGCTATTCAGTAGTATTAATGTTTGTGTTTAAAAATAAATGTATACAGCTCATTCCTACACCAGCTTAAGACCAAACAAGAGTCATTTATAGAATTTATTCATTTACAATCTTTTACAAATATCAAGTTAGTGAAGGTATTAATGTCTCCAGCTACAATTAATTGACATTGGCATTTTTATAACTTGTACTGACATGACGAATTGATCAGTTTTAATTCCAATTTGTGAAAATATTTCAATCACAATACAAAACTCCAATTAGAAATGCTACAGTATATTGCTTCGTTGTAATAGGATTGGGGAGTGTAAATTTGCATAGTTTTTCTTTATTCTCACAAGTACCTCGTAGTAATTTTCTTTTATTTTTATTGCTTGTTCTCCAACTTTATTGCGCTTCAGTCTCTAAAAGATGATGAAAATACAATTGTAGAAATTTTACCATGATGTAATGTACATAGAGAATTGAGAAGAAAGTATATATTGAAGTATAACCTTAAACTTACAAGTATACTAATAAATTATTCTATATATTTTTCTCATTCATTACTTGTATCTCTAAAAAGATTATGGTTCTGGAAAAGGTTCAACAAGCGGTCAGCCGTCTACAGGGTCAGCACCTCCAGTCTCCATGGCCCAGTCACAGCAGCATCAACCAAATCTCCAGCAGCCTCAACAGCAGCAGCAGCCGAAAAGAGAGGAGGACATGGCTCCCTACATAAATTGGAAACTGAGGCGGGCACTTCAACACGAACAGCAGAAGGAGCAACAACAACAAAATCATCCAGATGAGAGGAATATCATTCGTGTGGTTCATCAGAGGCCGCCTTCCATCCCGTCAGCAGAGGCTCAACAGCATCCGAGGCTAACATCAAAAGAAATAAATTATCCCCCGTGAGGAATCGCGAATTAACTAAGTTAAATTACACTCAATTCATATCAGTCTGCAGATCGTTCTTATGGGGTCTTGCTTGCTTAGTTTCAGCGAAGATGGGTGCGATAATCCCACCAGTATGAAGTCTGAAGTAACCTTGAAGCTATCTTCAACGACTTCATCAGGAATGACGGTTGGAGGTGCTATGGGTCCTGGTGATCTATTTCCGAGAAGAACTGGAATTTCACCCTTAGACTACGTCAAGAATCGTATCATGGAAGTTATGAGGACAGAAAATACAGAGGAAAAATCAGATGATAATCCAAGTGGTGAACAAAATTCTTCTACTACAAGTACTGGCCCTCCTCCTGCAGGCACCACGTCAAAGACGACAGGCGGTATGAGTAATGCTGGACATCAAAGTGGAAATAGTAGTAGTTCTTCCACTCTTTCAAAAGAATCACAACAACAAAGTGGTTCAAGTGAAAGTGGTTCACGACCAGACAATGTACAAGTAAGTAATGATCATCGACCAGACACTAATAGTGGGACAGATGGGGATCGTTAAAGAAATTGTGTGTTTTGACTTTTTCGGTGGGGTGACATTTTTAAAATTGTTTGGTATAATGATTATTTTACAAGGAAAAGAAATGACATGGAATTATGAACTAGAAGGGTTCAAGGACAGTTCTTGCTTAATGCTCCTCTTGACAAAATGATTCCCTTTTTTCAAAGAATGTCATCTAAGTGAGACGATTCTCCTGTTTTCCAATTCTCTCCATTTCTATAAGCCTTGTTCTGACTGACAAAGAGACATATATACATATATATTATATAATTTGCTTTAACATCTTTCTTCTTTTTCTGCTACAATTTGTGGGATTAACTCCTTCAAGTGATATGACAACAAACAAACAAATGATCCCTCGGGCTAATTGATTGAATGAGGGAGAACTATTTTACAAAAAAACGATGCTTGCAATTTCGGGATGGATGAATTTTTTTTTAAAAAAAAATAAATATATACTGCCTGCACCTTCCCTCCATAGATCGAATGATCTGTTGAAAAATGGACGGACGCATGCACGAAAGCTTGATGCTGTAAAAGAAAAGAGAAAAAAAAATTGCCCAAGACAACTGCTTTTCTTAAAATCTGATTTTCTTCTCCTCCGTATTGTAAGACAACAACAATTACTCAAAACCTCCTCCTTGTTCCCTACACTTTATTGCAATCAATTTTTTTAATGAAAAAAAAATTATAAAGTATTAAATTGCTTTTACAATCTGATGGATTGCGGGTTTCCGTTTGACCTTTGCATAATGTTCGACGAGACTATATTTATTGACTAATTGTTATATTATTATGTTATTACTATTATGACTACAGTAGATTTTCGGGGGTGTGGCTCAAATAACTCTAAAAAAAGTATATACATATATAAATATATATAAAGGGAAATGAAACTGCATTAAAAAAATTTTTTAAATAATATCATTAATGTTTTCTTTTGTTATGTAAAGGGGTTCTTCAGCATGTGGTCACCCAGCAACTCGTCACCGTCAACTTCGTCACCCAGCAAGTGGTCACCCCGCAACTCGTCACCCCGATATTTGGTCACCTCAGAACTCATCACTCAATAATTTTGTTATATTTGGTTACCCAACGATTTGGCAACAAGTTTTTCGGTCACCATAAAAATATAATTTGTTTAAATATACAGATACACATACACACAAAAAACACAGACACTTCGTTATAATAATTTTAATTATAGGGCATGGCTAATCAGAGTTCCTCGCAGGTTAATTACAATTAACCGTGTTGCGTCTTTTGTTCGAACATCTTTTTTTCGAATGCCACTAAGCTGCACTGTTCGAATGGATTCATGGTCGACGGATTCATTCTTAAGTGAGTTAGATTATTTAAAGAAGGT
>JAQIVZ010000456.1:0-66430 GCA_034700945.1 Arrhopalites spinosus
AAAAAGGAAGGGGGGGGGGGGGGTTGGAGAAAACTAAGGGAGGATAATAGTGAAAAAATAAGAGACATTTTGAGGAAAAAAGGTTTTTCTTTTCTCTGTATTCTTTTTTTTCTTCTTTTCTCCAGTTTTCTTTCGTCTCTTTTCTCAAGTCAAGTCCTCCTTTTTACCCCTTCATCTCGTCCGAAAATGCGATGAGACGAGAGAAAGAGAAGAAGAGAATGAAATGAGATTCAGAGGCGATTTGGTTTTTATTACGACCATCGACTTTTGCATTCACGCATTCATGTTCGTCTACCTATTGATTTTCTCACTTGGGGCCAAGCGAGAGAATCATCATCACTCGCAAAAGGAAATTTCCTCTGACTATCTCCAACTCCTGCCTCTCTCACTTATTTTTCTCTCTTTCTCTCTCAACACACAAAAAAACCCAAACCACCACACTCAAGTCAACGTCACGATTTCTGCCTTTTCTCTCTCAGGCTCCAACTTCATACATATGTACAAAGAGACAGCCTACAATTGTGTGAGTGTATAGTCAATAGAGAGAGATATAGGAAAAAATGTATGCAGACTACAGATATATTATGACTCGTTATTCTAAAGGGGCTGATGCTAATGCTAAAGCAATGTGCCTGTGCTTGACCAACCATATCAAATATATTCGACGATTCCAAGTTCCTGTCCTTTCTCTCTCTCTCTCTCCATGGAAAGATAATATAAGAGAAGAGCCTTGCATAAAAGTACACAATATACAGAGAGAGAGAGAAAAAAAGGGAATGGGAATGGACCCTGCCATTTGGTAATTCTCGTTGGAATTTGAATGTCAATTTTTATGACCACCGTCATTTTACTACCCCACTACTCTCTCATGTACTCTCTCCAAAGTTTTTTTTTCTATCTTTACTTGGAATGGCAAATGGTCAAAAAAAGTCAAAAGAGAGTGTGTGCATGTATAAGAATGAATTTTCTAGAGAGAGAGAGAGAGAGAGAGAGTTGTAAGAAAAAATACATTTCACATTTTCATTTTCTCTACCCAATCCTGACTTCACTTCATTTTATGCACTCCACTTGCTCTTCCGACACTAAAAATCAACTTTCACTCAAGATGACCCTCTCACAAGGATTTATGGGAGTTTGCCCCAATCCTCCCTCTCTCTCTTGTACCGTTCACTCTATAGGTAGCTGTACAGTACTCTACACATAAGGATCGAAATGGGCATAAAGTACAAGAGAAAGATTTTTATATAAGAAAAACATTGAAAATTTTGCATTGTCCATTCAGCATCATGCATATAATTCTCGTCTGTAGGAATATTTCCTGTCTACAAATATAAAGAGAAAGTTTATATGTATAAAGTTGTAGGGAGAAAAGATATATAAAAATGAATAAGAAATAACTTCATGAAAATGATTTGATTTTTTCCCTCTATCTCATTTGTAGTGTGATAGAAGTCATTCAAAAAAGGTTATTCTTTTTTTTGTCTCTCTCTCTCTCTTCAAGTGTAACTTGGTTTTGTTCCAATTGCTCTCCGCCTCATTGCAAAGCAATTCTTTGGTAGGGAAAAAAATGTGAATTCTGATGCATCTCTGCACCCCTCCTCTCTCTCTGTTTCCCCCCTCTTTCCCTATTTTTGTGTTGAGTTGGAGTCTCCTGGAGAAAATGTATATAAAAGTTTTTGGTCTTTCATGGGAGAGAATGTAGAATTGTGTCTGTCTCCCTATCTCACCAGCTCCATGCATTCCCTCCCGTTGAATTTCCTTCATGAAGGGTGCGACTCAAACTAAATATACGTCCCCCCTTTTTTTATCCTCCTCCTTTTATATGACCATACAATTTCCCTTCCATAGTCTCTCTCTCTCTCTTGTTGTGTATAAAGTGTATTACTATGTGGAGAGCGTATAAGGGATAAATTGAGCTTCTTTATTCAGACAGTCATGCCAGGAGTCTCAAGAGTGGACGTCCGCTGTCACTCTTATTCATTGGTATTAAATTCGATTCTCGCTTTCGAATCACAATTCATGGTGTCATGTATGTGTCTCTGTTCCTCTGTCTGTCTCTCTTGTGTGACGATGGACGATGACACAAGAGAGAGAGAGAGGAGGCTATTCCTCTTGCCCAATTCACAATTCAACAATATCCATCAACATCATCACCCATCCACCAAACAATTTTCCAACTTTACAGCTTCATATTTTATTCCATCTTTTCCCTTTCCCTTTACTTTTTACTCTCTCCTCTTCCTTCTTCTTTCATTTTTATTTATTCTTGACTTTCTCTTGCTTTAAATTTCTCCTCACAAATTTATTTGGTTTTTTTTGGTTGAAAAAATAAACAAACCCCAGCAAAAATTCTGGAATAAATACAGAAACAAACTCGGACTCGTAAAAAAAGAAAAAGTCTCAAGTCGCAACTTTTTTTTCAACTATCTTTTTTTATACAAGAGGAGGAAAGGAGGGAATATAAAAAGAAGAAAAAGTAAAAAATGAAAATAAAATGCATTTAGGAGAAAAAAAGGAGGAATTGTAGACTATACGAGTAGTTTGAGTTGAGAGAAGAAGAGAAAAAAAAATTCTGAATTCATATCAGACAGTAAGGCAATCGCAAAATATTTATTGCACACCATTTTCTCTTCCTTTCCCCTGTGCCTTTTCCTTTTTCTCTTCTTTTTTTTGTATCTCCCTATATTCTTCACATACACTTTGAGGAGGAGAGCCGCTAGAGAGATGTTGAATGCTTAAAAACCTATGGATGACCATTGCTACATTATACTATATTATTACATTCACGTATTACTCACCTCTCTCTCTCCTATGCATTACATAAGACCATATCTTTACCATTAATATTATGACTGTAAATTCTACTTTTCTTTTTTTTCCATACTACACACAAACCCACAACCATTTTTGTACTCTATAGCCTCCACTACTAGACACCTTGAATTGGAGAAAGAGAATTTAGTACATTTTGTGTGTACTATCCCTATATCAATTGTATTGTGTGTGAGAGAGAGAGAAAGCGCCATATGCAATTCGTAAGGATAGTTTTTTTTGGGTGATATTGAGGAATATTATACAGGAGAAAATAATATATATATCACATTTATATTGCACAGACTCTCTCTCTCTCTTGTATTTAGGTTTTGGAGAGAAAAGGATGGCTCCACATATTATTTCCCTTGATACAAACCTCCTCCTTATTATTCCCTATATATTCTTACTTCTATTTCTCTCTCTCTCTCGTCTTTTCTCTATTTTATTTCTCTGTTTCTCTGTTCTGTTGAGATATCGAGAGAGAGAGAGAGAGAGAGAGAGGACGATGTAAAAATAATCTTCGAGGGACTTGCATTATTCCCTCTGCTGTAGTTGAATGAAGGCGATAATCATGCCTTATACTATTGCCATCCCCCATAAGTATTATACGGTATAACATTCCACCTATAGAATACTTAAAGAGAACCCTCAACATTTTCACTGTGTTCTCTTTCTCTTATGTGTGTGTGTGTGTATGTGTACACAATATTTTTTTTTGTATAGCCAATGGGCATTATATTTCGAATACAAAATATAAGGAAATAAATACGCCATTTCAAATCTCCATTTCCATTTTTCCCCATTCCCTGACTTTTCTCTTTTCTATTTATTTTGTATGGAGGGAGTTGAATTTTGAAGAAGTGGCTCCTCTTTTTTCTTCTTCTCTTGTACAGCAGATAGAAAAAAAAACTAAAGTGAGGGAATTATGCGGCAGTGGAGAATCATTATTGTTGGGTCATAAATAAAAAATTGGATTCTAATAGACTATTTTCACTACTAATGCTCATACTTTCTTTTTCCTTTAGACTTTTAGAATTGAGACTAGAATTGTTTTTTTTTCGTTTGTCTGTTATATATGTACTATACATAAAATAAAATTTTTGTAGTTAAAATAATTGGGAAATAAATACAAATTATTGACAAAAGTCAAAGTCTGTGTAATTTGTTATTCCTCATAAGTCACACAAAATTTTCCCCCTCTCTCTCTAAAGATATATTTTGATGATATATTTGGAGAGAGAGATAATTCCCATGAAAGTTAACATTTCCACTTTGTTGGTCAACCAAATTTGGTCAAGAATTCCCCTTCTCATTCCAATTTCCATCTTAAATTTTGGAATTGTACTTCGTAGAATCTAGAGCTTTGTTTCGATTATTTCTCATACAATTCCTATTTGATACAAGAGAGAGAGAGAGAATGATACAAGTTTGTGATATCTCCAATCCTTTTTCTATTATAAATGTATCTCCCATTCTACATTATATATATATCTGTGCCATGGAATATTATTCCAACATTCAGACAATATTTCTTACACATGATTCTCTCCTATACAATTTATCTGTCTACATATAAAAACATACAAAACATTAATCTATAGACTTCCATAAGATTGAGATGGAGGAGGAGGAGGGGGAGGAGGACAGGGGAATGGGAAACGAGTGGCATTATAAGATATGGACGATGCCAGGTCATCAAAAAATTCTTGCCAACACTTTTTTGAGACAAAAAAAAAGAAACCAAAGTATTATTATATTCACCCTAATCTCTTATTCCATCATGTAGAAACAATGACCAAAAAACTTTTTTTTTCTTTTCATATAAATATATATATATCTATAAAGTAATATATATTTATATTTGGCCACCATTCTTAAAAATTTTTGTTCAGTTTGGGTAGAAATGCCTAAAATATTACACAAGAATTTTTATGTTGGAGAAGAGTAAAAAAAAGTAAAAAAAAATAAATTTGTGAGTAGCACATCTTTTTTGGTTTGTTGGACTTGAAGAAGAGATATGACTTAAGTAAAGTAAGGGGAACGAGACTAAAAAAAAAGAATTGGAAGCGCCTGGCCAGTTCCGATAACTCGATCGTGGACGTGTAAGAGGTAATGCCATCGTCCATCTCCAGCCTCTGTACGTACTACTTACAGAGCAAAAAGTAGTGGGTATATCTGTATGTAGTACATAATACAGATATTATATAATATGTATATGTACAGTATGCTTGAGGCCATACAAACAGAAAAAAAACTTTACGCATAGACTTTACTCTCTCATATATTTATATATGAGTTATTTGTATTATATAACCGTTTGTCCATGTATAGGCCAAACTAATACATATTAAATTACATATATCAAGCATAACAACATTCCAGATGAAAATCCGTCATTGGAAATAGATGGGCTTTTGAGGAAAACCCCGAAAAACGGAATTATGTAGCTGAATCTCAAGTAGCCAGCAGAGAGAGAGAGAGAGAGAGGCAATGTCAGTGTGTGGTCAATGGTTCCATATATGTATGTATGTATATATAAGGGTAAGCAATAGCAAAGTAGTTTTCTTTTTTTTGCTTCTTCTTTCTCCAAATGCCCATCATCAATTTGAGAAATTGCCCAATGCACTGCATAAGAGTGATGGGTAGGCTATGGTCCCGTTTTTATATATAAAAAAAACTTTCTTTTATGTAGACAGCCTCTCCCTATCCTCACACCCAAGAAAATCTTTTTTTTCTTGACTCCATGAATAGCACCCTCGAAATACTTGAGTTCTTTTTTTTTGGACTATTTTAAGAGTCAAATGTAAAATTGACTTTTAATTTTACTTAGGTATTTTTAACTTTTTTTTAAATTAAATAAATTTTAATTTAATTATAATTAAAATTGTTTACTGTAGAAAAAAAGTTATTTGTCTCGTGTTTGTTATTTCTATTTCATCTTTTTTTTCATTGAATTGAATCTCTCTCCCAAGTTAACCTTTTGTTCCCCTACTTGAGAGAGTGGTCAGAATGTGAAAATGTTCTTTTTGTCTCTTTGACTTTTATCCTCTCTCTCTCAAAAAAGAGAAAGGGGTATCAAGTGGAAGAGAAGAGAGTAATTGAAAAAAAGTGAGAGTTTTCTTTTATAAATCTCTCAAAAAAATTCCAATTTTATTCTCAAACATCTCTATGCTTAAACAGGCAAAGGTCAAACTCTCCCCAGGAGGAAAAAAAAAGAAGAGTCGAATTTCTTTTGTCTCATCTTCCCAGTTCCAGGGGATACAGGAAATTATTAGACAAGCTTAAAAAAACGAGGATATCAAATGTACGAAAGACATATCTCTCTCTATAAGGATGAGGATTTTGAAACTTTTTTTTAGGAAAAAGTGTTCATCTGTCCAGATGAAATTGAAAGTTGTGATTCAGTTGACAAGGAAGAAACATACATAGGCAATGGAATATCTCTATACCTTTATTCTTTTTTTTGTCCTTTTAAATCCTTCTCTATTCGTATGGCATCCCTGCATATACAAGACAACAGTTCATTGCCTTAGAGAGAGAGAGAGTACAAAGCCAGAAAAAAAGGATGCATCAAAAGAAATAGAAACATCCCATGATTGGAAAGTTTCTTGGAAATCAAAGCCTTTTTTCCCGACTTTTTTTTCTCTCTCTCTACCTTTAGTCGGCTGGGACGAGTGTGATTATTTTGATGGCATTCTCATCTTGTGTCCCTTCTTCTTTTTTTTGTCCCTTTTATTCTCCCTCTGTGAATTCCCTTTCTCTTTAGTCAACTTTAGCTCATTGAGGCTCACACTAATGCCAACACCCGCACACACAAATGGTTGTGGAATTTACTCAAGTAAAATCAACTCCCTTTTGTATGTTATGAAGATGAGGATTTTCTCTTGTTATAAAATATACAAAAAAAACCCCAACACTAATATAAGGGGACTAAAGGAGATAAATGAAGGAATAATACACCAACTAAAAAAGAAAGTCAGGGAAAAAAACTAGTTGGTTTTTTATACACCAAATAGGATTTGTATTTCTTTTATCTTTCACTCTCTCTCTCTCTATGCAATGGCTAAAAGAGAAAGAGAATAGGAAAAGAGAAAAGCTAAATGGGAGAGAGATTTGGACAGTGTGGATGGATTCCAACCCAATAGATTCCTAATCGTACAGAGGCGTGAATGAAGATGTGAGACTATCTTGAAGAACAGAAAAAAAAATTGACGTGTTGTTTTCTTTTTTTAAAAAACGAGGCTAAGTCTTCTCTGTTTCTTGATTGGATTAAAGGAATGGTCAAGGAGAGAGAAAGTTTTTTGTATAAATTTTTTTGTGGAGAGAATTTCGATTAATTTTATATTTTGTATATTATGTACATGTACAGTTTTAAATTATATATCAATTAAACATAAATTATTCAACCCCTCCCTGTCCATTTTATGGTTAGAAAAGGGAGAGAGACTTATGTTCTCCCCCCCCCCCCTGTCTTGTTCTCTTGTGAAAGAGAAAGTGCCCTAATAAATATTCACATAAGCCTCATCCTTATTGAGAGTCTTTACACAAAAGAGAAGAAAGAGAGGAGATGAAAGTCCCAGCTTTCACATTCTTTTTTTTTCAAGGTCTATCTGTACAGACAGATAGAACTCTAGAGAGGGGGAGAAAAGTGTAGAGATATTTAGATGGCACCCTTCTTATTCCTTGTTACTTTGTACATGTTTTTAGCCTAAAGTTACCTCTAGAGTCCAAGCAAAAATTGAAGCTAAACCTAACAGAGTCTCTCTTCTCTCTTGTAAGTCGAGAAGAGGAAAAATAAAATAAGATGGATGACTACTCGTAGTCTTCGGCCCTTTTTCTTTTTTCCCCCACTCTCTCTCTCTCCATCGCATCACATTATTCCACTTTGACTTTATCTTTGCATACTCATCATTACTTAGAACGGACAGAAAAACTAAAGTAGCCACCAGTCCCCTCGTTCCCCCTCTCTCTCAATCTCTATATCTTCATCCGTGTGTGTGTGTGTGAGGGAAAAGGTTCAAAATGTAGAGCTAATATGAGAGTATTCTAATATAAATTGTAGAGACAGGGAAAGAAGGACAAAGAGGGGGGAGGGACTTTTTCACAACAAAACACAATCATCTCACATCACACACATTTTATCCATAGGGTTAAAAGCCATGCCCCTCTTCTTCCTACCGACAAATCTGCCTATAAGCCCCAGTGAACTTGAGAGAGAGAAGAGCATCACATTATTTACAGCCAGTGTAACAATTGCAAATAGCAGCCCCAGTGTCCCTTGAAACTTCTCGTCTTATGGATTTAGCCTCTCTCTCTCTCTCTCTCTCTCTCTCTCTCTCTCTCTCTCTGTTGTTTTTCCTAATCTCTCTTGCCTCTTGACTTGGGTGGAACAACAACAAAAAAAAATCCCCCAATGATCTACGCACTATGCATGCAAGAAGAGCGAAGAAAATTTATTATGAAAAAAAACTCCCTCCATCTCTCTCTCTTGTAAAAGGATCAAAGGTACAATATTATCTTTCATAAGCTCTTTCTTTTTTTAATTCTACCATATCAAGTCAATATTATAAGCCTCTCTCTCTCTCTCTCTCTCTCAATTCAATTTATTTTTTTGGCTTATACATTATTACCCTCAACTCTTTTTCTATTGCCCTGTCTGCCTCTCTCTTGATGAATTTTCCATAATAAAATAGACTCAAAAAAAGTGTTTAAATTTATCATTCAAATTAGTGGTTTTTAATTTAAATTATCGGTATCTTTTATAGAAGTTACGATGAAAGTAGAACGAGATAAGAAATGATGGCATGTTGGTCCATTTTAACTTGGTAAAATTGTAGTATAAACTAATCTTTGGTTGAATAGTGTTGTAATGTATTCTGTCCATTCCTTTTGGCCTTCAAAAAGAAAGTTGTGGAAAATAGGCGTGAGAAAAATTTATTATAAAAGTTTCTACACAGAAAAAATTCTATGGTAATGATGGTCTCTACACATGGAGAAAGCGGAGGGAGAGATGGAGTCCAGTTTTAATAGTTAATCGGAGTCTGAGAAATTATATCAAGTTGTTACAAGTGTTTGAATTTAAAGGTTTTTTTCTTCTTCTTGCTCTTCCTCAGGGATGGGATAGACAGGGGACTAGAAAATGTTTTTCGTCTTTTTTTTGATCCATGCTATTGCTTATATTATAGTAAAGTATAAACTATATGGGATATGAGAAGAAGAAAAAAAAAGTAAGGTCGAAGGAAGGAAAGGAGTCCGGGAGACTTTTTTTTCCTAAGCTCTTTCCTCTCTCTCTCTCTCTCTCAGTGTTCGTGAAGAAAACTCGCATAAAAATTTATGAGGTCATTTAGGAGTATCTTCTCAAGCCTAAAATGTTTGCCATTTCACCCCTGTGGAAAAAAAGTTGGAGTTTTATGCGCCATATTAATGCTTTTTAGACTTTTTCCTACAAATTATTCATGGTGTGATTTAAGATGTACATTAGGAAATGGCTCTCTCTCTCTCTCTTGAAGGGAAGGAGAAGACGAAGAGAGGGACAGCCATATGCCACTGCCCCTAACCAATATAGTTTTCATACAGTGTACATTGCACCTATTCATATATACATGTTTAGTTTACCTTACCATAATATCAATTTTAGCCATAGTTTAATGCTCCACCACCTCCCTCCTAGTCTCGTCTACCAAGAGAACTGATGATGTTGGTGGGTTCCCCCCCCCCCCCAAAAAAAAACGATTTACAAAAAAATAAGGGAGAATTGTATATGAATATATATATATATATACCAAATGTCTGTAGTTGCTAGTTGGAATGGAGTTTACAAGACAAGATTATTTATAAAAAGCAAACACATTCACCTATAAACTAACAGCTACAGGAGCAAAAACTGCATCTCATAAATACCAAACTCACACTATATTAAACTGTACGTAGTCTCCCCAAAAAATGGCTTTCTTATAATGAACATTTTTTCCTTGGGAAAAACTTTACATTCATTTCGAGAAGATAATAAATTCAAAAGTTGAAGAATTTTTATTTTTAATTCTTGTATTATTATTTTTTACAAAAATATTTAATTTTAATGTAAAAGTATCGTTTCGAAGTATTTGAAAACGTGACATTTTTTTCATTGTTTTTGTCACACATTCTTGTGAAAGAAGATAATGATGAAATTTGATATTTGAGATACAATTGATTTGTACAAGTGACAAAAGAGATACTTCAATTATTAATAATTATAGACAATGTAATTTGATGTGAAAATTTTCTTTTTTTGATTTTTAATGGGAGAGAGAGAAAATTAGGAAGAATGGAAGGAAGGTGACGAGAAAAAAAAAGTTTTGAGGGAGAGAGAAAGTGTCACATGTCTCATATTATATACAATTTATTGTGTGTCATCTGAGAAAGTACAAGGGAAGAAATAAGAGAGGGAAAAAAACTAATAACAATGCTATCAAAACGTATAAGATTAAGAGATAGTTTTAACAAGTCTAATCTAAAGTCAGAGATAGAGAGAAGAACAAGAAGAAAAGTTTTTTTGACTTGAGTTTCATCTGTAATCATGATGAAAAAAGGAGGGAGGGGGGGGGGGGGGTGCAAAAATTGTTATATTATTTTGGCTATACAAATAACAAACCCCGAAAGACAAAGAAAGCAAGTTCCTTCATATACCAAAGAGGATGGGACTGGTGGGTTCATTTCATAGAAAATCACTTGATGATGAGAATGAGAGTTATAAGAAGAAAACGTGATGGACGCCCCACTAATGTGTCCACTATATAGACATGTCACACAAGCCATACCAATGTATGTACATGTACTCGTATATACAAAAAGTGAGAGTAACTGTTTGAAGAGAGTCCTTAACTTGTCCAGATTAGCTTCGTTTTTCATTTGCTTTTTCCCTTTATATATGACACACAATATAAAGACAGAGATGGAAACTTGAATGTTTCTCTGACCTCGGTGCATGTCATCTGTCTATAAATTTATATGTAGGTAGGTATAACATTATAAGAGAATACATCACATGACAAAAATGAGAGAGAGAAAAAAGTCGAGAATACTTTACTTTTCATGCGAAAGAGAGAGAGAGAGAAAAAGAGAAAAAATTTTGATTCCCAAGAGGAGACCCAAAAAAATCTTTTCGCATCTATTCAAGACATACCGGTGTATACTAGAGAGAGAGAGATGTGTGTGAATGAAGGCCCTTGTTTCGAGGGAAAGAGAGGAAAACTGGATTAGACTCTCACTCCAACTTTGAGAATCTCTGACTGTCGCCTCTTGTACGAGTATAAGGAGAATCTAGGAGTATATGAGAGAGAGAGGGACAAAAATATGGAAGATTTTTGTGTCTCTGACTATACATAGTTTTTGATACCATGTTTATACATAAGATGGAAAGAAGACAAAGTACGTGTCACGATAGGAGAGGAGCTAGAGGACCACATTTTCCTTATTACACTTTTTCGGACACAAAAAAAATACTCTTATTATCCTACATACTCTTTTTTCTTCTTCTTCTCCCCTTTTTTTGGTCAAAGTCAGTTTGTGTCGTGAGTAATTTGGGTGGCTATTCTTCAGAGGAAAAAATAACTTACTAAAATGATGAACCATGTATGTATCTGTATATATAGAAATTTCTTGTGTCACGTATATTGTCAAAAAATATTGAACCTTTTTTTAGTCTAGTCTGGTGTCTACATTGGTCTACAGATACCTGTATAATGCATAAATTTTTCATGTGGGTAATTGACCAGTTTTTTTTAACGTGGGTGTAAAATATTATTTATTATAAGAAGAAATGTTTTGATCTAATAAAAATTTATTTTTATGGTTGTGTGATCAACACAAAACTTTTCTTTCTTCTGTCTTCGCATTTTACCATTTATTTTTTTTAAAGAAGATGCCGCAAACATTAAAAATGGGGGATAAATATTATTATTTTTAATATTTTTCCCTTTATCTCTTTGCTACCGACCATTTTTTTACAATTTAACAAGGAGATTGAGAGCATTGAACTTTTTTGGGTAAAAATAAAAAATAATAATCTTTGAGGATGGGTCAATTTTCATTTAAATCTTTTTTTTTACTTAAGAAACCCATCATGAGGTTATACTACAGCCTACAGCGGCTACAGATGTAAAAAGTATTTTTGTTGAAATATTAAGGAAATTGAAAATCTGATGGTGGAAAATATGTTCCAAAATTTTCTATCGCCTGTAGCCACAAAGGATGGCAGAACTAATTCAGTAAAAAGATAAAAAAAACAAGGCATATGGTCAATGAAGGATAAGTACCTTGAGAGAGAGAGTAAATTCCCTTATAATTACCTCGATCCACTTGGTTCAAGGCCTGTTGTCTGTGTGTAATTTCTTAAATAAATGAGACTTAAAAACCATTTGAGGGAACGTCAAAGGGAAGGGAAAAAATGTCAACGAAATGGAGACTAAATTATTGATGCCTCACTCATCTTCTCTAAACTCTACTTTTTTTAGGACTAAAGTATCTCTATACAAAATACTTTGATATTTCTAACTGTGCATGACTTTACGTCAATAATGTCCCTTTTTTTTTGAACGTGAAAGAATTTTTCAACAAGTACCCTCAAAAAATGATTCAAGAAAGGGAAAAGGGACGCCAACCTAAAATTCCCAAAACAATTTTTTTTTCTCTCGTGTTTTTTAAGGAGATTGAAGAGTAGCTATAAAAAGTCATAAAAAGAACCGTTTTTCTATTTATAATAATAATATATTACTTTTTTCTCTCTTTTTTAGTTTTTGGTTACGGAAGGTCATTTTTATGTGAACATGAATATTACATACAGATATGCATGTTTGGTAAAATTACACATTTGGGTACTTAAAGGGAAATTTTGTTCTTATTTTCAAGATTATATTATTTGAGAAATATTTATTTTTTTTGACAGACACAAAAAACCGTGGCAGATTATCTCAATAGTGAAGGATGAAGATAAAAACAGGTCAGAGGATTGTAAAGTCAAAGAAAGAATTTAGAGAATAAGTCTTGTAGTTATTTTAATGTAAGGACATCATCTTTAAGGGTACAAGAATACTTATATCTTCATCTTTGAATCTTTCGTCACAGTTTTTTCTTTCAGTCAAGCATGCCCTCAAATTTCTAAACAAGGCTCTTGTTACAGTTATTGAAAAATTACATAGAACCAGAGGACAGAATTTTTGGGACTATCTTGTGGGTTTTTTGGAACCCGAAAATGGGGAGAATCGTGGATTTTCCGAGTCGGAGTTTCCGAACTGAACACGCCACGAGGTAACAACGAGGAGAACTGTTTGATGAAATTTATTTGTTTACCTGAGTTGAGTTATGAAAAAAAAAATTTAATTGTACGTTTTATAAAAAAAATCTTGGTAGAAAGGTCTTTTTCAACAAATACTAATTGTCAATTAGTATCGGAATGTCTATTAACTAAATATCATTTACGAAATCTTTTGTAAGATAACTGTGAAAACGGGAAACAAAGAAAAATTCGGTTTGCAAAAATTGGACTGGAAGCTCCATCTTTTCCAATATTTTCAAATGGGGACCCTTAACAATGGATCTTTGTATGGGTATTACTTATTACTGTATGCTTGGTATATCAAAATATGTATTATATAATGATTTTGTACAGCAAAAAAGGTGAAAGGATGAGCTGCCAAGGGGGACCCTTCATTTTTTCCCTGTTTAAGGAAATAACTGTTGTTTGGAAATGAGGCGCTAAACCCCAAAAAAAAATTTGTGAGTTTTTTTTTATTGATTTTCAAAGGGAAAGTCAAAATCTTAAGTGTACATTTGTTAAGACATAAGAAAAGTATTACGAAGATGATCAACCCCCTTGGGATCCTTATTGTTCAAAGAAGAAGAAGTCACCCCACAAGGGAGGAAAAGGAGGACCTTAGAAAATTTGGGGATTCACCATCAAATCATGTAAGTTTGTATAATAATATTAAGACTACAAATACAAGAAAATGAGTATATTGCAATATTGTATGATAATTTCCATAATAAAAATTCCAAGTAATTTATTTTATCAAATAATGATGATCAGGTATCTTCGATAAAGTATCAAAAACATTTCAAACTTTTCAATGTTTCAATAATTAATATGTGATAACAAGACAGTTAGCAAACAGCGGTTGGTGAGAAGTCAAATAACTCGAGGGAGGACTGATAAGACTAATGAGGAGATAAAAGTTAATTTATTTCCTGTATTTAGGGGCTGATAGGGGAAAAAACATGGACCTCTCTAATCAAAGCAACATGCAAAGCGAGGAGGAGTCAAATTAAAAAGGACTAAATCTCCACAAAGAAGATATACTACGACTACCATTACCAACAAAAAAAGGGGTAACATCAATGTAGACAGAAGCTTCAAGGGCCATGTAAATTTCACACCACTTTGAATATCAAAGGATATAATGGGCACACGCTATATTCTTTTTTAGACTCCATGTAAGTTACATAAAAAATGTGTACATAGGTAAATATGCTTTTCATCCCCGATGCTCATTGAATGAATGTTCTCTCTCTTGTTGATTTTAAAGTGGTAATTGGAGCCTCGGGTCAGAAAAAATTTATCATCGTTCAACCCTTTTTCTTTTCAATACCGAGACCAAGCTGTTGCCAGCACGGGTATCTTTTCAAACTACACATGTACATATGTGCCACTGGCTACAAGAAAAGGTTTTTATTTAATCTTTTGAGTTCATTTTAAACTTGTTGAGAAGGTGAGTGGGTTGAGAGGCACAAATTATAATACACTGATACAAATTATAGGCGATGACACCACAAAAATATAATTGTACTCCTCCAATATGTGATCCCGGTGATCCCAACTATTACACATTGCTATAGTATGTGATCCTAACTTTTACGACTGTTTAATTTATGATTACAATTTTTTATGATGAATTCAATCTTACATTTTTCCATCAGGTGGAAACATTTACTAATTCCAAAAATGAAACATTTTACATAAATTGAAATTACAAGTCTTTAAAAAACATTGAAAATTATTCAAAATGACAATAATACATAAATACACAAAAATAATTATTCAAATAGCACGTACACAAAAACAAAACATTGAATACCTAACCCATTACACCATGCTAAAAGTTTAGAGTACACCTTACTTCAGCGATCCAATTAATCCAAATTGTTCAGGAATTGTTACGATTTTTCACTCACATATTTTTTATGTGAGTGAATGACTTTTTTTTAGTTGATTTCTGGATTAGAATTTTGGAGAATTTTGAGAGAAGAGTCTTCATTTTTAATCTAAATCTAGTGATTCATGGTATATTTGATTCATAACAGAACAATAAACAATAGTCGCATAAAAAGAAATAATAGATAGATAGTAATAGATACATTTTCCGTTTTGGCTAACAACTCATTTTACAAAAAAAAATATTAAAATCCTACGTGGTGGGAAAAACTGACGTAAGAACCTTCGCCTTAGATTTTGGGGAAAAAAATTACATGTAGGTAAAAAGAAAAAAATCTCAGGCAAGATGAAATTTCTTTCAAAAAAATCTCAGTCGGGATAAAAGGTCATGGCTGGCAAAACAGAATTTAAATTTCATTATTTTGATCTGAAATTTACCAGGCAGATAGCTGAGAACCTCCTGATGAAAAAATGAAGGTCACTTCCTTTGACCTCGAAGTGAAAATAGGTTCTTAATGTGCTTTATAGGCACATTGCCTAAAACTCTTGGTTTTCGAGAAAAAATTCTGAAACTCAGCAAAAAGCTTCTTTTTGACCTCCTCGTCAAAGTTTGTTTCGGGACTACGAGGGGCGATCAAAAAGAAGTGATTGTGATTTTTTATCTCCGTTCCTTGTAAACGGATCACCAAGATATTCTGACATGTTGTACAGGAACTCATTAGGGGTCAATATAAAAAGTTTTGAAGTTTTGAAAATGATTTTAAGGGTTTCAAAAATAATAATTTCTGAAACCTAAAATGGTGCCATTGCTTACGGTGGGTTTTGCTTGCATACTCAACTCCCTATAGAAATTTATATGGTCCTCCCATTGCCATGGGCAAAAAAAATATTTTTTGAAATTGAAGCTAAAGAGTCAAGCTACTTGACATACGGTGGAGAGATTTTTATGTCAAAGATTAGGTCAAAAAAACTACTGTCAAATATACATATTTTCGCCTATTTAGCATTTGGGTGAAAAAAACTTTTTCCACCAAACGTCGCGTTCTCGTGGCTGGCTTTTTTTTTTGTTAACCTGTTCCAAATTGGAAACTCTCATAAATTGTCCATCAGGCCGCGGGCTATATTACCTGCTTTGGAAATTAGAAAATTTTAGGTTTCAGAAATTATTTTTTTTGAAACCCTTAAAATTATTTTCAAAACTTTAAAAAAATTTATATTGACCCTTAATGAGTTCCAGTACAACATGCTAGAATATCTTGGCGATCCGTTTACAAGGAACTGAGATAAAAAATCATAATCACTACTTTTTGATCGCCCTCCGTATCTCATCATTTTCATAACCTCCAGAGGTCAAAATGACTTGTTTTAGGTCACAGACTCTCTAGGGTTCCTGTTAGTTCTAAAAAAAATTCAGAAATTTGAAACTTTCAAATTGAAAGTTACAAAATATGTACAAATTTGACTGCGTGAGATTTTTTTCCCCTTTTCCCGAGATGTTTTCACCGTGTCAGTTTTTCCCACGACGAAATAATATCATGTAATTGATGTAATGGTCACTGTAGTTTTGAATTTTGTGGTATGTGTGGTTTGTTTAGTAAATGGCTTTATAGAAAATTATAAAATATTGTGTCTATAATATCACATTAAATTTCTAAAACAAAAATTAATGAATGAACCGTGTAGTTTACTAATATTTTTTAATTTTTTGTTGTTTTTCATTCTAGATGATGACGCTTCAAAACTCAATCACAGCACTCAAGTAATCCCAAGAAAGGGCGAAGAAAGAAGAAAAACGAAGATTTTAACTGATGATTTATTAGAAACAATTTTTGTTGCTCCTCAACATTTTCTCTGGCACAAATAAAAATAAAAGATGAAAAAATTATTCTTATCCATTTCAAATGATATTTTACAAGATGATTATATTTCACTTTAAACTAGTTTCAAAAATGTTCAACAACCTCTTTTCTCTTTTTCATTGGTGATGAAATTGTAAACTTTTTCAACTTTTTTTTAGAACAATTCTCTTCACTTGAATATCAGTACACTGTTAAATATTTAAATGATTTTTTTATATAAATTTTGTACAAGAACTTAATAAGCAGGGAATAATTTAAAATGGGATAAAATTTTAAAGTTACTTTCTATCTTGTAACAAATTAAAAAAAATTCTCACTCAATTACTTTCTCTCTAATATGTAAAATTCTTTCCAAAAACAAGTTAAAAGATGAAAAACAGCTAAGAATTAATCCAAGTCTTTTGGAAAATCTTTGGGGAAGTATTAGACAAGTAGAAAGAATATATTTCAAGAATAAAAGGACAAGAATTTTGTTAAAAACTAAAAAAAAAGAAATGGAGGAGCTAACAGAACTGGGAGCAGGAAGCGACTGATGGCCGCTGAAAAATTTGCATGTGAACAAGAGGATAGGAAAAAGGGTTGAAAAAGTTGGACTGACTCAGCGTCGGAGACTATCTGTACCTCCGATGTCAACAACAAAAATTGGCCAGAGTCTGCGTCAGAAGTGAAACCCAACTAAATCTCTCTCTGTTACTACCACCAACCACTGAAAAGGGGTTCTCCTAAATCCCGGGTAAGTAGTCAGTCCTCTTCAGAGTAAAAAAATGTATCTAAAATATTCTTGGTCTGTTTGTATTCCTCTTGTTTTATCAATTGAATTCTGAATATTCTAGCTCCAATATGCGCAACCCAAGGCGGAGTCATCGTCAAGATATCAAGCCAAAAAAACCGCAATTTCTATCTCTATTTTGTCTATTAAATTCAAGAGAGAAATACTTCCTCTGACTTCTACTCCCTGATCAGATTCGAGACTAAAATTGTCAATGGACCAGTAAACTCTCATTGCAAGTTTGAACCAATGAATTTAACCCTCTCTCTCTCGGCAAGACCAACTCGATTGTGACTGTATAAAAAATTGTTAGTAGTATTGAATGATATTTCACCTAATGTTCTGATCCTCTCTTTTAAAAAAAGCTGTCGTCATTTTAATGGTACAAGTCCTCTCTCTCTCTCTGTACAAAAAAAATTAAATGATAATAATACGGTCCCTTTTTCTCCCTCTGTCCAATATTATTTAACGTTGGCTGTGTGCTGCCCGGTTGCCAATTGTTTAATATAAAAGCCTCTCTCTTTCTATTGCAAAAAAAACACATTTTATATATATATGATTCTCGATTCAAGCTTCACAACGTCCTACACCCGACTAAGAGCAGAAAAAAGCTGACACAAAAAAAGTTTTATGAAACCAAGAAGAACCCTTTCGGAACAGTCTACACACAATGATAAAATGTGTATAAAAAATGGAGCTTCATTCAGTACCTTTGATTTCAATATTTGTACTTGTACAACATTGAATTTTTTTTATTCAAGCTGAAGGAATAATAATAATATCCCTTTTTTTAGACTACATTGGGGTTAGTATAAAAAAAACCTTGTAAGTTTTTTTTATTTAAAGGGGCTCGTGCTATAAAAATCCATATATGGTGTACATATCACATTAAATAAAAAAGGGTTGGTCCTAGGTTCTATGGAATATGATGAGGATCATAATAAAATATCATATAATTCATATGTACATATTACAGAAAAAGGGTTTCAACTATCCCTTGATATAAAAAATGTTGTACGGTCCAAAAAATCAAGAAAAAGGTTAAGCCTTTCGCTGACTCAATAATAGATTGATATAAAAAACGGGTAAGGGACCCCTTTTTTATTACGTATGTACATGCGTGTCTTCATACGGAAGGGACGTTTATCTTCTTGTGTCCTCCATTGGTTTATTTTTTTTTGTTGCATACTGCTACCACACTACTACTACAATCAGTATCATTTTTTATTCGAGGAATAAAAGGGTGAAAAGGAAAAAAGTACTCCTTTGCCTTTTTTATAGGGACTCAATGGGACCTTAGAGAGAGAGAGTGCACCTTCAATTTTTTATCATACTTTTATTCTCTAGCAGCTGCATGGAGGACCCTTAAGTACATACCTCCGCTCACGTTCTTTGTGTAGTGTACATAAGGAATGAAATCTGTTGGGGTCCTCGTGCCTAAAATATTAGTGTGGCTAAAATAAAATCTCTACAGTAAATAATGTGAAAAGGACTATCATTAGCTCGTGCTTCTCATTAGTATTTAATTGTATTGTACTAAAAAAACCAATTTACAGAATTGAGTGTTTGTTATATTAAATATAATTGTATGTATTTATTCATTTTTTTAGATTGCATTACAATTGTTGCATTGATTTTAATTGTTCAAAATTTAATTTAATCATTTCAATCAATTCAGTACGACCTACGTCACATTCCTTGGCATCCTCAAGCATAGCACCAAACTCTGTGGACCGTGGATAGTTCACAAAAACCGTCAAATATTCTTGAGGGTCACTGTTGTATTTTTGTACAAATACTTCTTCCAAGTCTTGTAGCCTTTGTAATAGTTTAGATTGATCCTTTAGATTCCTTTTATTGCGTCTTTGAAGCTTCATTAGAGATCTTAAAATCTTTTCAGCACGAATAATTGCTTTCTGGTTATTTCGTGTCATCTGTAATATATTTAAAAAGAGGAAAAGAGTGAATACTAATTGTACATTTGAGTATTTAATTAAGAGTACATGGTACATTAGTACATGAAACTCTAAAAGATAATTTACTTTGCTTAATTTTAAATAATTAGGATTGAATATACTTTATGTAAACAGTGTTTTTCACCTTGCCTTGTTAAGTATTCATATTAGATGCTACCAAACTATGTTAAATGACTTACCTTGGCCTTTGAAGATAGGTTTTCTCAGTGCAATGGGAGAGCGACACGTTTTCGTAGTTAAATTCTCTGTTAAAGTTATCTGATTTAGAAACTTGGGGCATGTCCAGTAGTCCGCCGCCTTAGGGAGGAACTATTTGCAGTGTCAAGACGAGGAAGGGATGGACTGAAGAGGACATGTGACAGCGGAGGAATCAACTGATGGAATGCATATGTACTCTAATGTTCTGCTTTTAATCAGTGTCTCATCACCAAATCATAGATAAGATAATCTTAATTTAAATATGAATTTACAATCGAACAAATAGATATATAAGGGGAAGGTACAACAGACTATAGAGTTCCTACCATTGTGACTCACAATTTCACAATTTGTGAGTTTACAGCGAGGCGAAATCGGATTTTGGAAATCCTCCTCGCGTATCTTACATTCTATAAATAAATTGAATGACATGAAGATTGTAAAGGACTACAATTGTCAAATCGACATTAAGTTAAGATATTAATAACGAGTTCATTATTATATGTACACAAATCACAATACACAATGTGGAAGTAGAGCCAAAAATTCTTGGAAGCGTACAACCAGTACAGTACAAATAAAATGCAAAAAAAAGATGAAATGATTTTTTAGAGAAAGCCAGTGACAAGTTGTTGAGGGATGCTCATGTGTTGTAAGAATCGAACCGTCTCTTCAAGCTTCTCAAATGTATGACGTAGAGGATTATTCAAATTCTCTGGTTTTTGAAGAAATTCCATCAACTATAATTTAGAATTACATAACGTAAATTAAACTTTAGTTTTTTTTGGACTAAATTGTATTTTAAGCTGAGGGCCTGACCTGAAGAAAATTCTCAAATTTTAATTGTCCCATTCCACTGTCAAATTTGTTGATTGTGTCCAGTCGAAGTTGTGGTGGGTTTTATCATTGAGATTTTCTAGTGCATTGATCCTACAAGTAAATTAATTGTACAATTAATTGTATGAATAAAAACATTATTTTTTACAGTAATTTGGTACTGACATGGCAGTTATGTTGACAACTCCGTCTCCTTCAGTTTCAAAGACTTGAAAGACATCATGTAATTCAAAGATTTGTTGTTCCTTCCATTGAGGGAATTTTTGGAGAACAACACTAATTTTATTTGTCTCCAGTTTGTCATGCTTGTACGCTTCTTTTAATCTCATTTTGGCCATTCTTTCCTCAATTACAGGCATTAGTAATTTTCTTGTTTGAAGACCAAGACCAATCATTGATCTCATTGCGAGTTCCCATGTTTCTTTCAGTTCTGGTCTTGGATTCCCTTTTTGAAATTAAAATATTAATTTAAGTTTATGAAATGAAAATTTAGCGAATTAATTTAGAATAAACAGTAAAATTATATATTATAGCTGTTAACGTTGAAGTCTGCTGGTCTCGTGTAGACCGTGGGGGGTGCCTCTATTGTTGACGCATTTCTCACCCATGCAGTGTGACGACTAATTGCGTCCAATACAGAACCCATTTTCATTAAAAAAGAATGTAAGTGACAATTAGGAAGCCACTTACAACAATTTAATTAGTTACAAAGTACTGATCAACCTTTGGAATGAGCCCATTTAGTCCCAACGTTATAAGGTTGGAATAAATTTGTTCAATCTTTTTGGTCACGGAGCTGACAGACCCATTGTTTGGAATTTCTGCTCGTAGCAACAAAATTTCAAAAAAAAATTTACCAGTCACTTTTCGGACTTTACAACTTCTTTTGCGTGTTTAAAAGATGAAAAGTCAACTTTTCAACATATCTTGATCCCGTAACCCGTCATGTGCAAAGTTGGGGAAAGACTAATTTCACCAGCAGGTTCCCCATTTAATTCTGCATATCATTCTTGATTTCAATAAAATTCATCTCATGACGCCAGAGCTATCATGAGTTGAATTGGACCATTCAAAAATGTGACTTTGTTGATTTTTTACTTTACAGGCTACAGGTCTTAAAAGATGAGAATTAGAAAATAAAAATATTATCCTCAATTAAAACTCATCTTACAGTTAATTTAATACTTTCGTTCATTTATCCCCGAATGACACCAAAACTTAAAGAATTACAGACAATCTCACATTTAGTAACTTTAAAAATTTATGTCGATTTCGAAAAAATCAAATTTCAAAAGGGCCCATGACCCGAGATATTAACCCGCGAAGTGAAGGCGTCATTTTTATAGTTTCCAAAGAAAGATTGACCTCCAGGGCTAGTGTGTCAACTTAAAATATTAGGTTAGTATGTGTGTGAATCCTTAGTCTCTGGTGTACTAAATAATTGTAGTGCTCATCGTCAATCAAGAACTAAGGGGCTCACAAGATCTCAAAATAAGTACCCATCAAAACTCCTGAATCCAACAGTTTGCATAAAATAAATATTTCATGGTTCAATTGTCCTCCAAAGTGAACCCTTCAGGTCAATATCAAATGGCTCGAGTAGCTGGAGTTTTCATTTGCATAATTTACCCAACCATCAGAAAGTCGAGAAATGTCAAATGGAAGAAAACAAGAGTTCAAAAACTGAAAATTGTGCACCAGAAAAATCATAAGACATATTATTGTAAAAATTAAACGAGCAAATCCTGCCACACCAGAAGTCCAAGTTTTGGTCACAATCGATGAAGAACAAATTGGTACAAGACATAATTTATGTCACATAAATAAGAGAAAGAATTATCTGGGGATATGAGATGAGCCACATGAAAATCATGGTGGGCATGACGATACTTTTTCTTGACTCGGTCAGTGGCTGGCTGCGGAGGTCGCAATAAACAGATTGCAGACTGTCCCGACATCTACAAAACAGAAATTTCCAGGCGCCTTCGTCTGAATTTCAGGTGAATTTTTTTTTGATGAAAAAATAATTTTAGTAGAGTCATTTAGGGTCAACTGGACATTACGTAGTTGTAACTGTGCACTTGCAAAATTTGAGAGATAGTAAAAGAACTGAAGTCTGACTTGTTTCAGCTTCGAAATAATATATTACATATATAAATTTAAATAGTAATTAAAATGACATTCTATCATTTCGGAAATTGTATTGCACTTGCCTACCTTCCTTACTACTTGACGTACAAACTATCTGGCCTGTAAGTTAACTAATAATTTGATGTCTCCATGTTAAAGATCATTGTTCATATCACTTTTAAATTTATTATTATTTTTGTCTGGAATTTACAGAGCAGACTATGGAGCATTTTGGAAATGTATACAAGCCGGTTTCATTTATACCTTCACACAACTCATTAAAATGTTAATTATGGCCACATTTTTTCCTATACCAAGTGGAGCTCAAGATATAATTCCACAACACGAAACAGCGTCTGTTTTTCTAAGTGACGACACTAATCTCGTGACGCTGGTATAATTGAAATTCATATAATTAAAACAATTATTACTGCTGTTATGATATGTTGTCTAATCATATGATTCTATTTTTCTTTTCTTTACTACAGGAATTTTTCAAAGCTTCAATGGATCTCATTGATTTCATTGGGTTGTTCCTCACATTGTCTCGGATTCCTGGTCGTGGACACTCAAAAGTTCTGACGGCTGGAATTGGATGGGCAACGGCTGAACTTATTTTGACCCGACTTCTTAGTCTTTGGGTTGGTGCAAAGGGAATCGAATTCAATTGGAGATACATTCAAGAAAGTTTTGATGCAAACATTAGCTTGGTATGTCATATGCCTAAAGACTATTAATTTTATGAATATAAACTTACTCTTAATAAGTTTTATCTTCCTCAAAACGGTACTATAGGTTCATCATCTCACAATAACTACATTAATTTGGGTATGGACAAGACACGATTTAAAGGCAGCCCTCCTACCCTTTGTGTCTCTCATCCTAATCTCTAGTGTCTACAAAGCTCTTCTTGTGGAATTTATTGCAAGTTATTTTGCATTAGATCCATGGACAGCTCTTGGAGTTAAAGCCTTGTTGACTGCTGTCATCGGGACAGTCACTCTTCGAATATATTCCACTATTGGATCATAAGAATTCATTTAAATAATGCTTTTTTTCTCTTCTTCTTTTGTTCCTCCCTGTACTGTTCTCATTTGTTATGTATTGTGTATTAAAAAATTTAAATAGTGAACAATAAATTAAAATATTTACGACTAATCCATGTTTACTCTTGTGTTTTTTTGTGGAAGACAACATTGAATGAGATTTTGACAAGAAATAATATAATCATCATATGCATTATTATTAAAAATTAACTATGATCATGTCGACTGCCGATCCTATATTAGAGTTCAATAATTTTATAAATTATAATGCTTTCACGTGAAATGATAGTCATAATTTTTATAAAAAAAAAAAGTAACGATACAGCTACAAATAATTTACACGGCGATGTGAACACTTCAGTATAAGGAGTTCAATAGAAATTGAATTTTATTTCATCTTTAGATTTTAAAAGATTAACAACGAATTTATGACCTAGGTCTCTCTTTCTTCTCTTTATAAAGGGCTAGTAATGAAACATTGGCCACTTTCACTACCTTGAAACGGACTCCGGGAATATCTCCGACAGCGTGACCTTTTCGGCCAAATCCAGCTACTAAAACTTCGTCGTTTTCCTCAATATAATTGAGACAACCATCCCGGGGAACGAATGCGGTGATCTTCTTACCGTTCTTGATAAGTTGTACCCTCACACATTTTCTAATAGCAGAGTTAGGCTGTTTAGCTTCTACTCCGACCTACACACAAAAAATAAATAGATAAATATATTAAATACATTGAATACAACATTTTCATAATGAACATTCAATCATTTTCAAACAAATTATACATGTAAAGTATAAAAATATTTCTCCACAACTACCATGTAGTATGTACATATCCACCACATTACGTTTTGCATATCAAAATTATATTCACCTTTTCGAGTACAATTCCTTTGGCATGGGAAGCTCCTCCGAAAGGATTGGCCTTCCACCGGGTCCCTAAATGTGCCTTTTTGTAGTCCTTATCTGCCCACCTTTGATCTCGTCTGTGGTTGACATGTTTCCGGGCTGTTCTTAAGCCTCGTGGCTTTCCCATGTTAAAAGCTAGAATGTGAAATAAAATACAATACATTAAATGGATGCAAACAAACAATCAAATACAATGTACGAATAAAAAATACACTCTTCTACAATAATCTAACCTGAATTACAATTATTTTAACTCAATTAACTCACCAAAATGTCCAAAAATTCAACGAAATTATTCAATCCGGCAAGGGCAGTTTGATGGGTAGAGGCGCTGGGGTGGATTTGTGAGGGAGATTGGAATTCAAATTTCGTTCCCGGGCACTGCGGCTACTTTTTTTTTAATTTTTTTGACAATTGCCAAAGAATAAAGTTTAATTTATTTAATTTTGACTTCTGTAATTCGTGATTAATTTGTCGACTTGAAATGGCAGATGTAATAGGTAAGCCTGCATTTATTTTCATCTTCTAACATGTTATGGTTCAAGCAAAGGACAATTATACAGTCATAGTATCTAAGTTAATTTTTGCATAATGTTTAATTGTAAACACAACACGAGTACGATGATTAATTAATTGTACTTTAAACTGTACGATAAAGTAAAAAGAGGTTTAGTGTTGTTGTTTGGGTTACTATCATTCAAGTTAATGTAATTACTTTTTGTCTAAATATTTTTAGGAGCATCCGCTGGCCCTGGCCCGGCTAGTACGGTAGAGGCGAAAGACGCTCAAATAAATTCTATTACGAGTAATATCGTGGACAGAGCTGGTGAAACAGATATAATAATGTCGGAGACAACAGACACTGAAGGAGAGGGAGGCCCTGTAAAAGGAAACAGTAATCCAACATCAGAATTTCAAGGTGAAGATCCAGCGGCAGCCGCATCCTCAGGGGGTGATGGATTGGTGAAAGTCAGTGGAAATGCTACGGAAGGAACGGGTACTTCATTGACATCTCAAGTTCAGGTATATCTTATAGGTTTCAAAAAAATAACCTATATGGACTTAAGTCCTCCTCCATACTTATAAATCTAAAAATCTTTTGTTTAATTGTAGAAAATGATTGCAAGAGAAATGGAGGTGCCTGCAAAGAAGACTCGAATTGATTTACAAAATATTCCAATTCGTCAATACTTAGATCAGACTGTCGTACCTATTCTTCTTCAAGGTTTGTCTGCTTTAAGTAAAGAGCGTCCACCAGAGCCAATTGAATATTTGGCTGCTTACCTTCTCAAACATAAAAATAAGTTTGATATCTAAATATTTAGACTACAAGTTTTCATCATCATCACAATAGTGTTTCATTTTTTAATAAACCATGAGCATCTTGTATTGAAAATATCTCTAAATGTATCAATTATGATTCTCTCATCACAAAATTATTCTGAATCGATTATGAATCAAAGATAATAATGTTATTTTGTTATTCTATTAGGAACGACATGTTCCCCCCTTGTATTATAGATATGGGTAATACCCCATTGGGTAAATTAATATTATCTTGATGGTCAAACAGTTTGACTGAAACTAGTTTCTTGTATCTGGTATGTAGAGTATATATTATTTATGATGTTGTGATTTCAAATGTTTTTTTATTCAATCAATCTTATTAATTACTTGTACAGGCTAAAAGTTGTTCAAAAGACTATGTTATTCTTATTGGCGTTGGACTTTGTCATTAGTTTACAATAATGTGCAGCACATTGTGTGTCCATGCTACACAATGAAATTACTCATTCGTTATATATTTAATATTTATTACAGACATAGGTATACAATTGTAAAATTATGTATTTATTTTATGTGATCAAAGGGTCTTGAATAAACTATCAACGACCAAGTAACTTTACCAAACTGAAAGTTCTTTTAATATTAAGGTGTGCAATTAACAGTAATGCATAAACTATTAGCGCATATAAAAGGGCATAAAGTAATCTTGTAGCATAAATGTAAGGTTTATTATAGTAGAGATACCACAAATAATTGAAACTTCAGAGTTTAGGGTATTTAAATGAGAAAAAAACCGATTAATTTTATTTAAATGCTACTAAATACATCATAGAATTACAAATAAAATAACTTCCAACATTTGTTGACTGATGTTATTACAAATATTATAGGTATGTTACATATAAAGTTATACATGTATGTAATTTTTAACTAATTACATCATAATATATTTTTTAATTAAATGTTAAATTCTAATATTTTACATTAGAGACACTGCAAAGGCACTTTTTCATCTCAGTCTTGATGTTTCGAATTACAATGTTAATTTGAGATTAACTTTGCAGTAGTTACAGACAATAATTTTTCTAAATAAAATTCTATAAACTACTTTATAGGAGAAATACAAGTAAAAAATAAATTGATTCGTTATAATTATTATCACTAGATAATTGGAACACAAAAAAGAACAGTCTAACAAGTTAATACTTTGATGTTTAAGTAGTTAAACTTATTTAAGTGAGGATTTTTGAAATCGTAATTACAATTAATTTTCATCAGTCAACTTATGTGAACTTTTTCAGTACAGTTCATCTTGTGTCAGGGACAGATCGTCATGATCAGATCTTTAAAGTATTTGAATGGGAATCTCAGTTGGTTTTGGTGGCTCCTCAATTGCCGGTGTGGGTAATGGAGCTTCAATTTTGAGACATCCATCCGGAGTTAAAACAGACTTGACATTCATCATGTTGACATTTTCGGGCAGAGTAAACTTCCTTGTAAATTCATGATAAACTCTGCAAGTTCCATCTGCTGACTTCCGGTCCTTCTTGGCCTCCACAGTCATGACATTATTTTCGCAGCTGACTTTCAAGTCATGAGGACCAATGCTTTTGCCCACTGGAATATTCACAGTGTATTTCCCCGGTGTGGCCTCAGTACCCTCTGTACGATGTTCAAGACTTAGGTCAAAGGGTCGTTCATCAATATCCCAGTTAGGAATATGATGAAGACGACGATCCATATTTGACATCATGTGATTCATGTCTCTTTTCATTCTGTCCACCTCCCTTTCCATTCTTCGAGACTCCTCATCAAACACATCCAATGGACGGTGATGACGGTATCTCCTTGGATGCCATGGAGAGCCTTCCCATGAAACCAGATCGTCCATAATTCCGTTCAATTTCTATAAAAATTCAAGGAAAAATTTAATAATGATGTTTTTTTCACAAATATTAATTTCACAGTAGATTTAAAATATTTTAACACAATTTTACCTTCTCACAACAAAGTGTAAATCAACGTTAAAGAATTCTCAGCTCAATGTGCGTAGTATGCCTTTGTCAATGTATAGATTCAATGCGTGCGCTTCAACATACACAAAAGTACTGGCTACGCTGTGAGCTCATCTCTCCTTTTTATATTGCCTCTACCGTGTACGCTGGAAATATTCCCGAACATTCTCGTATATGCGCCTTACATTTTTCCAAATGCTTCCATTCCATGCAGTTTAGTGCGACTTTTTCTAGAAAATAAATTTCCAGTAAAATGTACAACTATTTCTTGTGAAACCATTTGATCAATGCAATTAAGTAAAATTTGAGCATGTTTCTAGAAATTTAATTTTAGCTTGTGTCTTGAAACTCATTTTATATTTTTAATAAAATTGAACAGAGACTACAAAATAATGAGGGGGCTTAAATAAATAAGAATTTAAAATTTTCTTTGTACATGACATAAACAAAAATAAAACTTTGATAGGAAAAATTATTATTTTTCTTAGAAAGTTTGAAATTGTTAGTTTTGCAATATTGTTGAAATTAGAGTTATTGGCGAGTTTACAATTTGCTCTGTAAATGAAACAAAAATCAAAATTTTAATTTTGGAAACTAAACTGAATTGTAACTAATGTGAGTAATGTAAATAGTGTGTCATTTTAAAACTTACACTAGCATGAATGGCAATGACAGGGTCGTCATCATTGGGAACATTAGCATTAACATTTCCTCCTGATACAGTCACAGTTCTGCCTGTACATTTACCGTTCTCAAGGTTTCCAGAAATTATGTCACAGTAGTTTCCATCTGGCATGGAAGTCTACAGAAAATAATTTGGTAAAATTAATATTTCCAAAAAAATCAAAAATTTAAACTTGTCTAGTAGGTAATTTACAGTGCTAAGGACTTACAGGAATGGAAGTGGTTAAACCAAAATCTTCATTGTTGATGGCAATGAATCCGCGGTCACCACGAGAGAATGCAATTTGATTGCCTCCATTGTCCCACCATTTTTGTACGTCAGTTCCTAAAGATTGTAAGAGACAACAATTATTTTAACAGTTTAAATTAACATTTTTCAGAAAAAGAATTAGTCTATTTACCTTTGACGATATTTCTGAAGGCAACCATGTTAAAAATTTGTCTCCAGCGATGCTCGCATATCCATCCATTGTCACAGGTTCCCTCATTATTTATGGTCACAGGAAGGGTATTGAAGTTTGAGTCATGGGGTGGTCCAACCTAATAAAGAAGAAAATCATACGGACAAATTTTTCTACATTAAATTAAAGATGATGAAAAATGGTTTACCCAGTCATTGGCATCCCTTCCATTCTTCATGCTTTGTTCCCAGTAGTAGGATGACATGACACGGGTGGTACCATAAGGCCAAGCGAGAGTGAATGCTTGAGCCATTTTGTACATTTTGGAGACACGGAAGGTCAAAATACTGTCACCACCTGCTCCATGACCTCTGTAGAATGTAAAAGAAATTGTTGAAAAATATTATAAATTGTCAAATTACTTCAATCCCAACACATGGGGAACTGTAATAAATAACCTTTGATTGTCATGATTGTCAACAAAGACGAAGGAACTTCCACTGGGGCCAAATCCCCAACCTTCTCCTGTAAAAAAAAATTAATCATGTAGAAGAATAATTTTGGCAATTTATATGAATTACACAACATAAAGGTTTGATTTTCAAGTACCCCAATTGGTAAGATACTTGAGCTGTTGATTCTGTTTTCTGAACACGTAGCCAATTTGGGCACAAACCTAATCAGCATTTAAAAAATTTAATTAGTATAGGAATAATCCGGTGACACTTCATGATGACTTTAAATGATTTAAAGTACTTTGAATTCGGTGACAAGACCATTTCCATAGTATTCATTTGCATGGACTGCCTCACCACCTTGAAAGAAAAAGAAGAGCATTTTATGAAAACTGAATTAGAAATAGTTAATTAAATTTAAATTGAAGTAACTATTACCCAAATCAATAACTTCTTGATAAACAAATGGACGGGCTCCAGAGGGGAATCCATGTTCAGTTGGTAAACCATTCAAACGGTCAAGAATTGCCTTCATATCTCCAGGCCACATGTGCTTGGAAGCGTCAATACTATTCAATTTAATACAAAAATTAAAGACCCACCAACAATAAAATAAGTCTCTATGAATTATTCATACCGGAATCCAGCAACTCCGTAACTGGTAAGTTTATTGAGATAGTCTACAATTTTTCCACGAACATAATCGCCTCCTTGATTAAGATCCAGCAAACCGCTAAGTTTACAATTTCTGACCTGAGTAAAAATGAATAATTTATTTGACAAGTCTAATTTTAAGGAAGGTTAAATATTTAAGTTAAATTACTTGTTCAGCATCTTGATAACTCTCAATGTCCCCTGATCCAGAGTGACAAGTTGAGGGTCCATTAAAGTCCAAATTAGAGTACGGAACTCCATCGAATTTCATGGCTCCACTGTCATAATATGAACCTCCTGTTCCAGTACCAGACCCACGACTACCCGTCATGTGATTGATAACGGCATCAACGTAAACTCGGACTCCAGCACTATTACATCGTCTCACCTAATGTCAATAATTAGTGACAAGAATTAAAATTATGTTTAATTATTTAAATTAATTGTTGCGCATTACCATCGACTGAAATTCAGATTCTGATCCAGACCGAGTCTCCAATTTGTAAGAAACTGGTTGATAACGTTCCCACCAAGGTCGTTGAACTCCTCCGTCATGAACAATAATATTCTCATTTGGAGGTGAAGTCTGTCAAAATCACACCAATTAATAATTATATTTAATTGTGTAATAAAAAACTAAAAAGTTTAATTAAAGTTTACCTGAACACCACCGTATCCTCGAGGTCCTAAGAATCTTTCACATTCATCAGCAATGTCATTCCATCGCCACTCAAATAAATGGACAATCTATAATTTAAAATTATTTGTTAAGATTGTTGTCTAAATTGTAATTTTTAAAAAATAGTCAAAATAACTAATTAATTACAGTTGTTCGATTTTGTGTAAAATAGGGATCATGTTGGGCTTGACTGGATCCAATAAGAATGGCAAAGATTGCCGTTGACAAAATGACTAATGATAATGAGGCAGTCATGGTTAATCAAAGATTAATTTTAAACTAACAAACCCTCACCAAGTCAAACTAGTCACTGAATAAGATTACATTTCAGTCGGGTCTTTTTAAATCCTTTGGAAGGAATAATTGTGTTACATCAAAAACAACACTTGAGGAGAGATATTAATTTTTATATTTAAAATCTTTATCTAACCCATAAAAAAACAACTTGAAACCAGTTACACAACAACATGGTATGTAAAACAAGTATTTGAAGAGCCATCAAAGTTAAATTGTTGAATTTATTTAATATTCATAATTTTTTCAAATTATACATTTTGTGCACACGTGCACTCTCACTCTCAACTAGACACTGATTCCAGCCAATAAAATTGAATTTGTGTTGAGGATGTTCACATAATATTTCTAAGGGATAAGTGACTTAAAGAATTTTAATAATCATCCTAACTCAGCATTGTCAATTTAAATCATATTGGATGGGTACTCGTATAACACGAGTCGTGTTAATTTACATAAACTACACTTGTGACTAAACGTGGACTCCTTGTATTCTTTATCAATGAATTATATTAAAATTCACTTCAAATTTGATGGATGACTTTTTATGAAAATATAACCATTTGCACATGACGGCCTTGTTTTTTTAAATATAATTTCAGTATTATACTTAATATTAAATGTTGGGGGAAAGGAAAGATTGGGCAATGTTTCCCATCTCCTCATCATTGGGAACATTGCCGAATGTTTCCCAGAAACTTACAAGTTGATTTGTTTTTTACAGAAATACAATGTAAAAAAATAAATCGACTGTCTATAGGATGCAGGTCATGACCTTGAAATAAATGAAAAAGTAAGTAATATTGAAAATAAATTTTAATAAACATGCTAGTCAAGTTAGGCTATAGATGTAGTCAACAAAATAATTTATATTTTAAATACACAAATTTACATGTTTGTCCGCAGACAAAAAGGTTTATCTAATATTCATATCAGTAATGACAACAATATGAAAACAACAAGTACATGATATATAAATTAAATGTAAATGTACACAAAATGAAAATAATAACAAAATTACAGGTAAACAAAATAAAATACACAATTTTCTACATACAATAAAAAAATAAACTTTTTCTATTCTCTCCATTACTTTATATGGAATAATGTTCTAGACATTAAGATCAGAACGGAAGGATTGGAAGAGACCTCCCTTGTAGTTGTTAAAGTAGTAGAGAAGTTGATCTTCTGAAAATGGACAGGTGGAAAATTTTTCTGCACACTCATCAGAACTCTTGACCTGATTCCCTTGATAAGCACCTTTCAAATATGGATAGACAGACCACTCATTCAGCTTCATTAAATCCAGGAATCTATACATGAGTTCAAATAAATAATAAAATCACCATTAAGTCACCATTGTCTTCACACAAGATAATGAGTGTGTTAACGATCAATGCACATATTTACAAATTATGTAGATGAAAAAAATTGCATAAAAGACAATTACGCTTGAGCACATAATTGAAAATGAAAGTTGTATGATTAAAATAGTCATCCTAAATGAGGTCGAATTTATTCTTAGTCGTAGACAGTGAGCTCAAGACATCAAATGGGGAACTTACTTGACAAATTGTTCGAGGGCAGTGTCAACTCCTTGAATTTTAAATCCGGGAATAAATCGTCCATTTCTATTCTTTTTATTCCCCCTCGATTTTGGTCTTCTTGTCGTTGTCGTTGTGCTTGTTTTCTCATTTTCAGCTGTCTCTTGTTGTCTCTTTGCAATTGTTTGGCAAACAATTCTGGGAATACTATGAATTTTTTTAAAAATAAATTATTTTTCTCATTATAATGAAGAAAAAAAGATAATTTATTTTGGAATTGTGAAATGTGTTAAATTTACCATTGGAGAGAGTCAAATTTATTGACATTATTTAAAACTTTTTCCACATTAGTGAAACTGAATAAATCAGTCAAATCTTCAATGATTCCCAAATCACCCACAGTTGACAATAAATTACTGCTACCAACTCCTTGTTTATTAACACTAACAGGATTTTGTGGCAAATTGACATTTGACACTGTCCCAGGATGGAATCCAGGATGATGACCAGCAGAGTTATCATTATAATTTAAACTTGCAGATACTGGAAAACTTTGATAGTTTTGATTTTGTGGTATCACATTTTGTGCTTGACTTTGAATCGGATTGTAAATATTTTGAGTTGGTGATTGATACTGTGGTTGAGGTACTGTTCCATATTGTTGATTTGTAATAATTTGGGATTGGGGTTGGGATTGATATTGTTGATAATTTCCTTGACCCGGTCCATAACCAGCCCCTGCATTGTTGTAGTAATTATTATTGTTATTATTTTGATTAGAATTTCCACCAGAATTAAATAATTTATTCACTGTTTGCACTGTTTGAACAACACTTTGAATTGTGTCCAAAATCCCTCGACCCTCTCGAGTTTGATTTTGAACAGGTGTTGTCACTGATGATCCCAAAGTAAGATGAGATGAGACTGATAGAAGGATTAAAATTTGACATTTAAAAAAATCCATCTTTGACCAGACTCTCATCATAATAATGGAGAGTGTTGCTCTTGATACAACAAGAAAAAAACTGTACAGGTGTACTGATAAAAGAGATGACAACACTTTAAAAATTTAAAATGAAAGCGAAAATGACTCTAAATTCTTTGACACATCCACAAACAAGAAAAGGGAAGAAGAGGTCATATGTAAAATAACAGCTATACATTGACAAAATTGTACATGTATGCCAACATGGGGCATGAAAAGTGAATGTAAATGACGTTATAGTCAACACGTTTTAAACATCCGTCTTTTGTGGATTGCATGCTCACAAAAGATTCAATGTGATAAAACTTGAGATTGAAGTTCAAAAGCAAATGAGAGAGCCGTCAATGGATTGTGTGATGTGTGATGAGTGTTGAATGTGGGTAACGGGTTCAAGGGGTCAGAGAACTTTTGATTTCGTCCATGTCAGTCGACTTAAATAGATGGCCACTTTCGCTTATACATCCTTCTTTTGCTAAAAATGGGTTTGCCCCCAAAGCCTCAAGCAAAGTCAGAGTAACGACGACGACGTGACTGTGGGATTTCCTCTGTCCCAACTTGAGCCGCCCACCCATTCATTTGACGTACAGATGGGGAATATCTTTGTGATGCAAATGACATGTTGAGTTGTTCAAAAATATGGGAAATATTTTTGTGTGATTTTTATATATTCATACACATGAGTTTAATTTCATAAGTTATTTACTTAATGTCATCCTTTATGATTAAAAATTTATGCCATGTCTAGTGGATTTGATCATTGTTTCCTTGTGAGCCCCTACAAGAAATGGGGCTGCCTGCTTGTTTCATATAATTTATGTGACATGAATCAGTTGACCAAAATCTCCTCACAACTCTTTGTCTCTCAATTTCAAGCGTATCTGTAATATACGTATCTTTACTCTCTCTCTATTAAATATGTCCCGAGCTTAACTCCGACAATTTATCCATCACATAAGTATTTCATATTGTGGAAAACTTCACAGATATATGGAATTTTCATATAAATTAAATGTGAACTTAAATGTTAACTTTTGTGGTCACAGGTATTTTAATTTTCATCAATTTTATAAACATTAAAATATATTCTTTGACTATAGAGGAAGATGGAAATTTTGAAAAAGAGTTTGCAAGACAATTTCAATCAAATTGTAGAGCTGTGTTCAGAAAAAGCACTATGAATTTTACATTTTTCTTGTGATTTGAAAGAATCTTGCCATCCTAAATGTCGAACGCTGGCTTGTTTAATGGCTGTTTTCCAAGTATTAGAATTAAGGGACTGGGATGAATTAAAACTGCAACTCTTTGATCTCAGAGCAGCTGATGATGGATATAATTCATCTTGATCTTCCGGAGTAATACGTGTAATTTCAAAGGGCCAAAACCGTCTGACAGATCCATCCACACAGCGAATTCTTAACTTTCCATCTGGATAAGTATTCACTACATAGCCCACTGTGAAAGCTGTTTTTAAAATGGAGGATAAAATTAATTAGTTTTTCAATGGCGAGTATTTTGAATTCACTGAAAATGAAAAATTGACTGCAATTAAAAATTATTCAGTATACCATCAGTAACTGGATGCGCTCGACATACAACAACATTCATACAGGACTTTGACTTGAAATTAAATTTAGAGTGAGATTTGAGGAGAGTGATTGGGAGTTCTGTTTCATAAGTTTGCTCTTCTGGTTCTTCATTATTGCCAAAGTAAAACCATTTCGCGATGGCTGAAGTCTCCATTATCACTGAATTTTGTTTGTCTTTTTTTAAAAAATTTTTATTTTATACCATGATATTTTTACACAAATTTATGATATGTAATTATTTAATAAAATTACAGATTAATTGTTTAACTTACCAAATACTTTGACTTTTTGGACTACACCGAACCTGAATAAAAAATAAATTTTTAATAAATTTTCAGTACAATAAAATTGAACAATAAAATATTTACGTATTAATTCCAGGTAGAGTGATAGGCTCGACAAATGACCCAATCTCAAAATATTCACTTCTCACTCGACACAGTTTACAAGAGTCAATACGAGAAATTTTTCCATCGACCCAAGCAACTTCTGCAGTTGATCTTGTGTTAATAACTTCTACTGCTACATCTTCATTTAATTCAAGTGGGGATTGCTTTATTAAAGCACAACTTGTTACAAATAAATATAATTTAATTTTTTTTATAATATTAAAAGCAATTAAGCGCACCTCTTCGTCGTCCTCTTTTCTCCTACTGATGACATTTACTCTTGACTTTGGTAGCCAATATCTTCGTCTTAAAAGCATTTTCCACGTATCTTCTGTAATAAAGTGTCTATAGTCATCAGGCCTAATTCGATACATTCCTGTAAAAAATAGTTTTTTAATTTTAATTTGTTTTAAAAATTAAAATTTATTTTGTAAAATAAGATAAATTCTTACTTACTAACGTCTCCTAAGCATGAGGTGGCGATTGGTCGTATAAAAACAATGTCTTTAATGCCTTCTTCAGTGAATGTTCCACGGGGTTTCTCTGTCTCTACTCCAGGAATTGAACGAAGCCAATCAATTCTAAATGGCATTACCTACAAATAAATTTGACTACATGAAATATCAATCATGTAAACTTTTGTGGATTTTGTACATGAGTTTTATTGTTCAAAATTGCTACCTTTGTTTTGTAAATTCTAATTGTAACGAGTCCATCGTAAGAATTTGGCTGCGGTTTTACATCTCCCTCCCAATGAATTTTGTATTTATTACTAAATAAAGTATTTTTGGGAATTTGGTACTTTTTCCCTGGCCAGAAAGCAAATCCAGAGGACTCAAAGGAAAAGGTGCCCATTTTAATGACTCCAGTTTCTACAAGAATATGAGCCAATTCATTCCAGGCTATGGAGAAACAAAAGACCCTCATTTTCTTGTCAATAAATTGGAGATGAACCCTTCGTTGAACTGGACATCCAATTCTACCCACCCACCCATTGTAGTACACTGGTCGCTTGAACTGAACGTTGAGCTAATGACAATTTAAATTTTGTGGTTAGCAATGACAAGAATTTGTTTTCATATTACATTACACAAATTATATAAATCCAAATATTACCTTCCAAGGGTCAATAAGATCTGAATGAATAAATTAAATATTATGTGAATTAATTTGCTCATGTCTTTTTCAAAAAAATCTGTACTTACCTCTAAATTCCAAGTCTCTGAGAATCAAGTCATATCCAATTAGTTTAACTGTTATTTGCTGTTTGATACCTAAAAGAAGAATGAGATTAATTGTGACAAGAAAAGTGACAATTCTTGTACCGTTAATTTTGTGGAGAAAGGAAAATCGTACCCTGCACAAACCCTATACGACCTGACTCAAATTCCTTGACCACAAAACCAAATTTAAGATAACGATCACATATTTTTAACTGTAAATTTCCAATTGAAACATTAATTATTAATTAATTTCCACATAATTGTATGATGAAAAAAATAATTTTAGAATTTTTCAGTACTTCAATTGGTCGAATTTTATAAATGCTCTCCTCTGGATGGAATTTGGGGTAAACATAATAAAAATGTGGATCACCGCATCTATGACACATGTCACATTAATTTTTGATGTTAAAATAATTAAAAAAACTTGTTAGTATTAAATACTTTACGAAAATTGTCTCACTGATCAAAATTGGCCCCGTCTTCTGAACGTTTCTTTGTTACTTTGGACAACTTTTCAATTTTTCCAATTTTGACCTCACCATTTGGTTTAGCCCACACAACAACATCATACTTTCCAAGTCTACAATCCTTGTATAATTCCGGTGGTTTTAATAGATAATTATTTGGTCCAAGTCCTGGTGGCGGAGGCATTTAGTACAATATTAATCTGGTTTTAAATATTGAATTTTAAATGTACTGGGAATTTAATTTTTTGTGAATGTTCTCACAATGGGGTGATATTAAAAATTAGCTTTAAAGTCTGTAATTTAAGTTAAACTATAGTTTGGTAATATTGTACAAATTGTACAGTATTGTCATTAAATTAAATTAATTATTTAATTAACTAAAACGGTTAATTAATAGTGAACAGCTCATGCTATTCTACAACTATCAAAAATAACTATCGACTATAATAAAATAATACTTGTTGATTTTTTTACACATCATGTTATGTTTTGAGACAATTATTGTTGCTTTTAGTGACGACAATTTAATTTCCTTTCCATGCAAAGGAGCTTAAATGTATAAAGCCTAAAAAATCATTCTCAAATTGTTAGCCTTGAAATGGAGGGAATGTTGGTGAATCTTTGCCGAAATTTTTTTACAAAAAAGTTTTGTAAAAGAAATTCAGTTTATTCAGTTGAAAATTAATTTAGAATTTAATATAAAGTTGTCAGAAAAAGTCTATCAGCAGTTAACAATGGTAATAATCCATTCACTATCGTTTCTTATTATTTATACCATGTATTTCAGCATGGCTAATAATTATTATGTAATAATTATATGTAATATATTCGCAGGAATTTCCGTCAATGAAGCTGTCAAACAAGTTGATCAAATGTGTCTTCCTCGGATCCGCAGGAACATTTGCTGGAATGGGAACAACAATCAAGTAATGAATGTTGTAATTAGTGTATTTATATGTTGATTTAGAAAAGCATATAAATTAAATTTTTGTTAATTAAAATTTTGCAGCTTGGCAGGAGTACCTGCAATTTTGGCCTCCGGTGACCCTTTACCTGCATGGAGAATGTTATATAGCAGAGGAAAAACTATAGCCATTTTGTCAATTATAACAACAAGTGTCACTGCCTTGCACATTTTTTATAAAAAAGGCGATTTACGGTATTTAACATGTGCCGGCCTCAGTCTTCTTGTTATCCCTTATACTCTAAAATTTATGAAGCCAACCAATGACGCTTTATTTGAGCTGAAGGGCTCAAACCCTGAAGAGTCAAAAGTTGTTGCAAAAAAATTAATTGTTACTTGGTCTGGCCTTCAGTGGGTTCGTACTGCTGTTGGTATTTCTGTCTTTGTACTCGGACTTAGTGCAGTAATTTATAAATAAGAAAAAAGGAAATGATATAATGAGTAGTCAAAGTTAGTTGTCTGAATTAAAATAATTTAAATGCAAATTAAAGCATATCTGTGGAATCTTGAGTTCCGTAACCTCTGTCCCAAGTCAAAGTTGAAATGACCTGGGAAAGGTTAAAAACCTTCAGAATTCAAAAAAGTGCAAACACAGTTTTGTACAGCACATGATTTTGCATAAGAATGATTTTTGCAGAATTTTCGTATTACAAGAAATCTCAGGTCCAGCCGTGACCTAAAACAAGACATTTTGACTTCTGAAGGTCAGGCAAATGAAAATTGTGTTATGATCACAATATGAACTTTGATCAGGGGCTGGGAATGAACAAGAAACTTTTTGCCAAGTTTCAGAATTTTTGACCACTCAATTAAAAAGTTACCAATTTAACCCAATCTACTTTTTGGCCGTCTGTGGCCAAGCTGGGGATACAATTTGAAAATCTAGAATAAGAGTATGACACCTTCCACGGGTATGAATTCAAGTATATTGTATCGGAATATTATACTTTTAAACCCCAGAAATTAAAAAAAAATTGATCTCAACAATGCTTTTGTATACGCCTTTTTATGAAAATCTATTTTCAAAAAATCACTTGTAGACTAGAGGTTCCAATGTACTATAAATTGATCATGAGAATATAGTCTTCTTTAATATTTAACTCAAATATACAAATACAAATCGGAACATATAATTTAAATAACATTGTTAAAAATTCCTTAAAATCTTTTCCTCTTAGATTTCTGAGATTTAAAACTACTTTTTGATGATCTTTTATAGCCCTTGACCCAGCGATCTCTGTCTGTTTCCCATTGAAGTTGCTTGACATCTAAGAATTTAACATAAATTATTAGTTTAGGGTAGACTCAAGTAGACTGGCGAGAAAATAAAAGAGAGTTGGGGTAAACTTACTCGAATTGTCTTTATTAATGAAAGTGTGAGAACCACCAAGATCCAAGTCTGCATTCTCATCCAGCATGTCAGCAAATTGTTCAGCAGGTATAAACATGTTATCACCAGACCCTTTTTTGATTTTAGGCATTTTCTTTTTCTGTTTACATGTCAAACAAATTTTTATGTTTTTATTTTTTACATGATAGTTAAAACTTTCAACTTAAAAGTTTTGAATTGTGTATGTGCTAAAAACTAGAAAAAAGTCACTGTACCTTATTGCTGCTATGAGAAGATGACTTTTTGGCTTCTGAACTTAATACATTCAAATCATCGTCATCGTCGAACGCTTGAGAAAGGTCAAATTCTTGCATATCTTCATCACCACTTCCATCCTCGTCTAGCTCTATGAAATCATCCGCATCAATTGCTTCTTCGTCATCCAAGTCGCTTTCATCGTACGCTCCTTCAAAATCTTCCATGTCTTCATTATCATCATCTTCGTCGTCCTCATCCTCTTCTTCAGGCTCGGGTTCAACCTTGGCCTTATTTTTTCCTTTAGATTTTTTAGATGGAGTTTTGATATTTGCAGCAAAATCGACATCCTCTGGTTCATCATCCTCTTCTTCGTCTTCATTCTCTTCATCGTCGCTGGCTAGAGCTCCATTCGCTTTGAAATAATTTCCCATAAGTTGTTCAAATTCTTCATCATCAACACTTTCAGCATCACTCTCTTCTTGTTCATCTTTCTCAGTTGTTGTATCCTTTTTATTTTTAAAGTACCTGTAATATAAAATCATTGATTAAATGCAACAATTTTTATATATAAAAAAGAACAGGAAATAAAGACAATTCTATGAAGAAAAACAAAACTCACTTGTAAAAGAATCGCTCTTCAACTGGCACTAAAGACTCATCAGCCTGAAGGTACGTGGGAGAATTTACAGCAAGTTTACGAAGTCCCTTGGGTTCATACTGTGGTCGTAGCTGAAAGTATATAAAGTATACGAAAAATTAGTTCTCGGATTACAAAACAATATGATCATTAATTATTAATACCTGTAGTAATTTATTTTTATTACCTTATTGACTTTGGGATTTTTATAGATGAATCGTTCAAGAAAGCGTGTGACAGTAAAATCTCTTAATGGATTTCCCTCATATTTGATATTTTGACGATTGAGTAAAGTTTGAGCAAAAAGAGCAACACTTGGATGAAAATGCTGAGTTAGTGGTCCTAATTCAAATGCAAGTGTCAAATCTGCACCACAGTACGATGGATTTATACCCAGTGCGTCATAACAAGTTGCACGGGCTTTCTTTTTGTCATCTTCTTCATCTTTAATTGGTACAACTACAACTTCTGGCTCTAGTATACTTTGGTCATGGGACTCTTTCGTCTTATTGGAGTTTTTTCTTGATTTACCTCTATTCCCATTACAGATGATATTTGATGGTTCAGAAGTATCTACAATTTCCATTGAAGACTTGTCATCTTTTTGATCATCCATTTTAACATTCGTTTTACGTAGAAACTTTTCCAAATTTTTTCTTTTCGCTTCACTGACTACACTATCGACATTACTACTACTGTCTTCAGCTGAATCATCGTCTCCATCGACTTTACGTCTTGATTTACCTCCCACTGAGGACGAAACTGTTTCTGATGGAGTACCAACTTTTAACATTCCACGATGAGTTTTTGAAACATCAGACAAAAGAAATAAAATTCCACATGCAGTATTTGGTGACACATGATGACAAATCTGTTATTTTAAAAGTCCAAATTTAGTTGTTACTCTTATATGAAGTGTTTTAGTATTTACAATTAAAAATTAAAAGAGCAGCATTGCATACCTGCAGTAACCTCTTTGAAAAAGCAATCACACGAGTCAAGATAACATCAACCTTCATGGACTTGTGAACCACATTGAGAAATTGCATTGCATGGGCTGTTATTGCAACGTCAGGATGTAGTAGCTGATCATACAAAACTCGATAATACCTGTGCGAAATAATTACAGTAAATTATAAAAATATCAAAGTGACACTTTTAAATTCTTTTTTCCTTCAAAAATTATTTTATGAAAACAAACCTATCTGCCTTTGGTGCATCTTCTTTAATGTCAATCATTTGTAAGAGGAGAGACAAGGCTTGAATTCTGATATTTAATTGGGATAACCGGACAATTTTGTATAGAGTATCCACACTCTCAGTAATCTCAAAGCCCATCATTTTTGCCTTTGGAAATGCTTTATTAACACCAGTGAGAAGAGCACTCATTAATTTACTGTCAATTTCTCCCTAAAATGAAACAAAAATATAGTTGTAATATACTTGATAGGTAAAAATTATTTACATGATATTGAATAACTTAAAGACACAAATTAAAAAAATGTCAGTTGTGTGCATACCTGTTTGATACAACCCTTGAAAAAGGCTAAATAGACTTTAATAAGTTTAACAGACAATTGAGGATGTTCATCTTCTAGTCTCATTACATTCAGAAAACAAATTCCATAATATTGTGCTCTTTTGCCAACATTATTTCGAAATAAAAGTCGTTCTACTTCTTCTACCACAACCATCTTCATTCTTGGATGTTCCTCCACCAACTTGTTCAAGTGAAAAAGAGCTCGAGATCCAACTTTTTGAATAGGGTCACCCAATTTATTAACCAACATTTGGAGAAGTGTCTAAAAAGGAATCAGATATTTAATTTAAATCTTATAGTCCAACTCATGTACATCATAAGTAATAGAGAGTCAAGTTTGTAATTCATCTTACGCTCTCTTGTTCAGGATGTCGAGTCAAAAGTTGTTGAAGAATTGAAATGGCCTTTCCTCTCAGCTTGTCTACCGTGTCATTTGCCATTCGTCCTAGAGCTTGAATAAAACTAGTGTACTGAGTCTTGAGTCTATCCTCGTACAGCCAAAGTATCAAATTTTTCTTCGACTCAGTTCTAAGTTGGGAATGATGCTGTTCAAAAGAAATAAGTTTTCGATCTGGTGGGAGCAAATCTTCCAAAAAGAGATCTTTGACAGTCTCTAAAAAACAAACAATCAAATTTAAAAAATTTGCACATTGACATGATACACCGTGTGTATTACACACATGACTCTTTTTATTTTTAAATGAACAACCTGCTGTCATGAGACATTGTTGCTTTCCTTGAACTTTGACTTGTGCAATTAACTGTTGAAGACACTGTAAATTATGAATTGGAGAATCCTGAATACGAACAGTAAAAGCAGCCATTCTGTCTGGAAGTGTCCCTGTTTTCATCACTTTATTCATCCAACGAAAATCTGATCGACTATCTCCCTTTTGATTGACTATTAAAAAAAAAACATAAAGTATTTATAAGAACTTGAATGAAAAAATTAACGTAATAAAAGTATATGTTTATTACATTCTGCAAATGCTTGCTTGTCATCTTCCAATAGCTTCTCTGCCTTTTTTAAAATGGATTTTACTTCATTGTCCAATATTGGTGTTACATCTTTTTCTTTTGATTCCTCTCCAGGTTGATCCTATTTTATTTTCAAAGCGTTACACTCCAAATCATCATGATTCTTGTAGATAAATAAATGATGCGTACCTGATACTCGAACCATTTCCGTCCATCCGGTCTTATGATTTGTTTTAAAGGTTTCGACATTTTAAAACCCAATATCTCTACAAAACAAAAAAAATGTTCGCTAACAAAAAGCACATGTGAATTTTGAATAGCGAGCCTTTGGACAGCGGCAAGTTGAAAACTTATTTCTGGCGTTTCTTGAATTTCTAATTTTCAAGTTTCAACTTGAATTTCAAGTGAATTAGTCTTCAACATTATTGTCTGCAAAACAGAGTTGACGATCCAGGATTAGGGATGAAGTGAAAACCTTGTCAAGTTCTTGAAGAAATCAGGTAAGTCGCAATCTGTGTACTATACAATTTCTTTTGAGTGTGAAAATTACTATGCAAGTCTTAATCAATTTGTTATTTTCTAATGTTTTGATAATAGCTTTCGAGTAATTAGTTGGCTGATTCGGTTTGAAGTGTGGACTTGAGAATGTCAGCAAGCAAAGTGGACTGATATTTGAACTGTCATAGCTTTATTGTGGAGAAGAAAGGGAAAAGGGACAGAAAACGAACGTCAAATTTACCATTTTTGGCGAGAAAAGAATACATTTGATTCAAATATGTCGACACCAAAGAGACAACATTGTTACTTGTGTGACCTACCCCGAATGCCATGGGCCATGCTACATGATTTTAGTGAGCCTGTCTGCCGTGGATGTGTAAACTATGAAGGTTAGTTGAAAAATGTTTTCATGTAGAAAATGAATGTAACTTTTATGTGGAAAATGAGATGTACACGGTAATGTTAATTTTCGATCATAATTCATTTTATGACTATTTGTCAATAATGTAGGAGCCGATAGAATAGATAATGTTCTGGAGGTTGCCCGAAATATGAAACGAGCTCATCATGCTGCATATCCTGACTCTGGATCACCAACTCCTCGACCTGCATCACAAACAAAGAATAGTGGAATCTTTCATTTGCCACCTCCTCCTCCTCATGTACATCCCCTGCCACATTCACATCATACATCTCATGGTCATGGTCGTAGTACAAATATGGGTGGAGTTGTCGTGTCAAGTAATTTTCAACCAGTAGTAACTTCTGGCTCAAATTCTCACAGTCATCATAATAATTTACCAACAAGGAATGAAACGGCATCAGAAGGAAATGCACAACTTCAGCATTTTCCCCAATCAGTCAGAACAGTTGCAGGTCTCATGGCCGTCATCCCAGGTCAACAACAACAAGTTCATCACAATCAGTCAATCTCTCAACCCACACCACAGCAACAACAACAACAATCGGCTCTAAGTCGACCAAGCTCTCTCCCAGCAGTACCAGTTAGTTTGAAAAGACTGTCGGAGGAGGATTCTGAACAACAACAGAGTGATGTGAAACGTGTTATTCTTATCGATGAACCAGCTGGAGGAGGTCGAGAGTCTCGTCCACAATTATCTAGAGCAGAAAGTCTTCCTGGTTCTGGTTCTGGTTCTGGTACTGCTACTGGATCGGACGCTGGAGGTGGTGGTAGTAGTAGTAGTGGATCGAATGCCAATAAAGATAAACCAATGAGAACAGCCTCATTTGATGGTCCCAGTGGTCTGTATGCCAGTACTAATAAAGGAAGTATCACTAGAACAACTGTGAGTCGACGTCCATCTGGCTCATCTTCAAGACATGGAAGTAGTACCGGAAGTACTCCACCTACCTTGGAAGGCGAACCCTCCGCTGTTAATGCTCTAAATTGTACGCTATGCCAAGAAAGATTGGAGGACACTCACTTTGTACAGTGTCCATCCTTTCGCAATCACAAATTTTGCTTCCCCTGTTCAAGATCATCAATTAAAAGACAGGGTTCAGGAACAGAAGTTTATTGTCCCAGTGGAGAAAAATGTCCTTTGGCTGACTCATCTGTACCCTGGGCTTTTATGCCAAATGAAATTGCGACGATACTCGGAGAAGAAAATACAAAAAGCAAGAAGGAGAGAGAGACTTAGATTGTTCTAAAGTGTAAAGTTGACACATTTTGTGTGTTGGGTCAAATAACAACCATCGGATCATTGCCATAATGTTTGTATTATTACGTGCTTTAGACTGCAAAGTTTACCTTGTCATCAGATTATAAACTTGATTGTATTTTTGTGAATACTATTGGTATTTAGTAAACACTATTTACTACTACTATCTATCCAAGAAATGTTCTTCTTCCCTTAGCTACGCTCTACTATCAATTCAACGACAGAGTTCGTAACATACTTTTTTTTTTAAAAAAAAAGAAAGCCAATGGCTATTGGTCATCATAAGTGAATGACAAAATTAAAAATATTTCGCCTCTGTGGAGCCCAAAAGATGGGTACTTGTACCAAGTTTATTTCAACTCTGTTTTATTATTTTATGTAATTTTAACTCTGTTATATATAAATTATATGTATATAAGTAATACGTACCAAAAAATTATTTTAAAAATTTATATTTTATCCCATATTTTTTGATGTTGTCAACCCTCTTCTGTCAAGTTTAGTGTGGTACCACAATTCTTGTCCTAATCCCCCTATTTTACTATATACATATTTGCTTTTGTACTAATTTTAAATTAATTTTAAGAGTATAATGTCATTGTTATTATTGTCTTTTTGAAAAATCTTATCCTAATAAGATTCCTATGTACCCTTGTTGGTTGGCGTATGAAGTAACGAACCATGTGTAGTGTTATGAAAACATGTACATTGTTCACACCACCGTCTTTTTGTGAAAATTGATGTATAAAAAAATTGTACAGCATTCAATTCTGATTTGTATTTTATATAATTTGACTCATAATGATAGTATTTTGAGTATTGTTTCATGTATTATACATGTTTATATACAAAATAATGTTATTTCATTGTCCAAATGCCAAAGATTAACGGGGAATGACTTTTGTAATAATTATAATCACAATTCTTTTTTTTGTATCCCTTTGCCATGATACAAACTCTAAAAATTTCAACATTGTTCTCAATATATATAACAAAAGGAAAGAAAGAAAAGCAATGATAATACTTAAACTGTTTAAGTTAAACATTATATAACTATAAATATTTGTTTTATTGGAATTAATTTATAATAAGATATACAACAATTTTCCTATACCTTGATAATTAAACGCTATGACGTCTCCATGTGTATGTAACTACATATAATATATTTTGTACTTGTAATATTTGTATTATCATGCATTTTTATGATATGATATGTACATAATTAATTTATGACATAATATTGTACCACTTCCACTCTGATAGTTTTCTCAAAAAAATGTTCTCTATGAACTTGAAAATTTGATAAAATATGTAGGATACAAGTTGACGGTAGGACTTTACGTATATGAATAGTCTGAAATGACACCCACCTCCTTACATAGAATTCTTCCTTTGCAATAATAATAATTTATAGACTCACAAGAATCAGTTCCGTCGTCTTCTGCTTAGTGTTTTAGCAAATAAAACTAATTAGTAAGTTAATAAGCTGTATAGAATCTGGTGGCAATAAACAATTTGTACTCCAAATTATGATTTCCTTCACTTCAGTAAGTCCACTTACGAGCATCATTTTTTTATGAATATAGGCAATAGCATAAAAAGTTTTGCATTTTTTTAAAAAAACTGAAATTTTCTATTTGGTGTATTCATATTGAGTGCTATGGAAGTATTAAAGTTCGAAAAAGATATAAGGGACAAACTTTACGATTTTTGACACAAAAAACTTTCTCGTCGCGTGGATTCATAATTGGAATAACACTTTGTACAATTTTTTTCTTAAGCTCTTTGATTTGAAGCCAATCAACTACAGTGTACTTTTGTACTATTTTTTATGGCCTTACTTTGGATCCCTTTGAAACCAAGTTTATATTTAATAATATTTAAAAATGAAGGGCAGTATGAATAGGGATTTAGCGAAGAATGGCATTGGATGTGTTTGAATAAGGAGAAAAGAGGAGAATATAGTTTGTGTATACTTGTGGTGCACAAGTTGAGCCCATAAAGATTTATCATAATATTTTTATTCAATTCTATTGACTTGATAGAAATTTTGCGTACATTGCATGTTACTTTATTCCTTTTTTGTCACAGTTATTGCTGTACATTGTGGGAAGCTACTGACACTGTCAAAGACTCTGACTTTCACGGGATTGAATTACCTAACTTTTAAAAGGACTCCTATGCGTACTTATGTACGTATGTATGGATTTTTATGTGTTCATATGGGTACATGCCATGGTTAGAATTTCTATATGAAAATATTGTGTTGAAGAAGGGTAATCTCTGAATCCATTATCTGTAAATATTCTCGTTGACAAAGGGGGAATAAGTAGCCTAAAAAGCCCATATAATCTGTACATTGATAGTACACTTGACCTTAAAAATCTACATAATAATATTATGTACTAGGAAAAATTGAAGCACTAGAAGTACGTGTAAATATTCTTTGGGTGAAAATGAAAATTGGATGCTTTCCTTCCTACACAAAGTACAAAGTGCTTGAGCTATCTACTTATTTGGTGACATCTACTAATGTGCAAGCATACAGTTATGATGCATTTGACTAGACTGGGGACGATGATGATCATTTGATTTATTGCTTCACTAGCATATTTTCGATAATACTGATAATAAATGATCATGTCTATTGTAGCAAGAATTTGAGCGAAAGACTTTCACCAGAAAAAAGTGGACTCACAGGAGAAAGCTTTCTTGTGTTATGTTTGCTATGCTGTTCGAATATAGATCCAAACTCTCAATTTTTCATTTCTCAAGTGTCTATAGCTTGAGCTAGTACAGTTGGAAGGAGACAAAAGCATTAATTTTGAAACAACAGATACTCAAGTTAAGTTGTTGATTTTTTTTATACTTCCGCTTTGATATGGGGATAAACGAGTAAACAACATTATTTGTATTATGACATGATGTACTTGCCTGTAATAATTTTATAATGGAGGTCAGGAGGTGTAAACAAAAAAATTCTGGTGACGGGTGTGTTTTTAAAAATGGTCTCAAGGAGAGCAAAAAAATTTTCAGGTCGTTGACAAAGTTCAAATAGCTCAAACTACTGACAAGGTGAAAGACACTGATGGATGACTCCGATCCAAAAAGGAAAATAGGTCCATGAATCCAAAAAGTTAAACAGGAAGTTGGGTGCAATTACATTGATACTTGGACTTGTCACTGCCCGAATTAAATTGGATCAAAACAATGAGGTAGGCTGCCAAACCTCCTATAAACTATAATTTGAATACAATACGATTTTTTTTATTAATAAATATGTTATACATTATTCGAAATTTCTGTGAACTTTACCGACGTAATGAGACCATTGTTTATCTTTATATAGTTTCCAGGAAATATTTCCACTGGTTTACTGAATATTTTTGAAAAAAACACCTGAACCTAAATTCAAAAGAGACAATTTGAGTAGGAATTGAGAAAAACTGAAAAGTGAACAGTTTCAAATCATTAGTTGTTCGCGGGCATGATTTTTTGAATTTTTTACATGAGTAATTAAAAAATTACTGGCGCGTCATCAGTGGCTATGCTACATATAATGTCCGTATGGACGGAATTTTTCATAAAACTATCAAATTTTGATAGAAATATTTTACAAACTTTTAGTTGCGACTCATCATTCAAATGTCTCAAAGAAATTTTCTCCATTACTTTTCCCAGCTTTAGAGCCTAAAATAAAACAATATTTTGATTAATTTGATTTTATAAATTTTAAAAATTTTATATGATGACCTCGTCCGTAATATTACTCCCCGCACTACAGAGACACAAGAAAACAGTCACATTGAGTGAAAATCCGACCATAAGGGTAATAACATTAACCCATAGGAATACATCACGAGCCGTGGACATACAAATAAAGAAAGCTGTGATTAAAATAGGAAGGCTTAGAGAGAATAAACTCAATAGAATTTGAAATTTAAATGCCACATTAAAGTCATCCACAACTTGTTCTAATTCTCTTGACAAATTAATTATTTTTATTATGTATTCACTGTAGTAAGTTTTACGTTGGTGGTGATCACTGACGGATGTCCATAGACAAGTTGGTGTTCTAATCACTTTTGGACTCAAATATTTATCATCATCATAATGATCTTGCTTCAAATCTTGAATATTCTGTTGCAATATCCACAAGTCAAGATCAGTTGAGAGTAGTTGAAAAGCCAATGAAATGAATTTAAGAAAACCGTAGATAATTAGACAAAAATTGCAATTGAAAAGACTGTCAAAATTCCAATACAATAAAATGATTGATATAATTGTCCCCACAATCCAATTAAGGTTAATGTAAATAATCTCAATTTGCCAAGCACAACCAAAAATATAACAAATTATTCCGATAATTAAAATCAATGTGAATAAAATATTGATATATCGTCTCAATGTAGTGAGTCGAGATTCCAATAATTTACACGTATCCAGTGTCGGATGCTCTTGATTAGATTCTCTTGATGATCCTTCCTTTGTTGTGAAAATTTGAACCAGTAATTGTTTTGACAAGATATCATTGTGTAGTTTATTCCAAAAATTTTGAATTTCATTTCTACAACTAAAATTAGTGAGATAAAGTATCATTTTAATGATAGAGCAAATCCAAACAGAGACAATATAACAAAATCTTTCTGAAGGGCCCCAAAAACTAAAATATAAATTTTCAAATACTTCTCCAAATAGTTCATTGAATTTAAATCTTAAAAGTATTGCAATAATTGCAAATACAAAATTTGACAAACATAATAAAGTTGGTTTACTCGACCAGTTGAATTCAAGATGATTTAATTTGTCAAAAGAAAATGGCCAAAATCCAGTTAATTTACCTACAAAATGTGGCCAATAAAATAGTAAACTGATTTGTTTTATGAACAATGATTGAAAAGCAGTTAAATGAGCAGCACTTGATTTTGATGTTGGATGGATTTCTGACATTTTTCAATTCTCAACTTGATTTTAATTATTACCACAAGGAAAAGTTCAATTTTGATGAATATTTTTGTTTATTTTAAGTTTTATTTTTATAATATACAAATAGTTGTAATAAAACTAGCAAACAAATGTCAATCCAAAATGTCTGCCTTTCGGCACAAGACTCGTCAAATACAGATATAGGCTACAGAGAAAAAGGGAACGAGGATTGCATACCAATCAATTACATTAAATTTTGTTTATACGCAATTTTAACACTGGATGCAATTCCTTTTGCATATAAAAGTGTAAACATTTACATAATTTTCCAAATTGTTTTTGACTGACAATATGAAAGATAATATTGAGTTAAATTTTGTCACTGCTCAAAGGCTCCAATTCATATGATGAAACAGCCGCATATGACATGCATGTATGTATAGTACATTTGATTAATATGTAGCTTGATGTGCTATTTAATTTCATAAATAGAACCGCTGTCATATGTACTATGTACATACACATAAAAACTGTAGTATAGTGCAGATACATGGTCATTCAAAGAATGAACACAAAGTTTTTTACATTGACTACCAGACTAACATGCATAAAAACTGGTTTGTTAGAAAAATTCCAATATCATCAAAATTCCTTTCCCCGTACTTTCTCCTGACAATCTTTGATATAAAGTTCATTGGACTCCATCAACTGTTTTAGTTTGACTATGAAAGAACAATTGTAAAGTTCTAAACTGTCACTAAATTCTCATAATGAATATATGAATATTCACTAAAAAAATTTATTCATAAGTTCACATTTTCAGCAAGCATACATCTGGTACATGATATTGTAAGTAAAGATGAAACAGCCAAGTGAAGAGAAAGACAAGTGGAAATATAACTCTAAAGTATGACTCATTGAGATAACTAAGAGGAACCCAGTTGAGAGCTCATAAATGAGTAGGAGAAAGTAAAAGAAAGTTTAACATCTAAAAAAAGTACTCATTCATACATTTTATAATGTCTATTATGCATATCAGTACTCATATCTCCTTGATCTTGTTTCATATTCATAAAGAGATACAAGTGTACACTCAGATTCTATAGAGTGGAATTTTCATGTGCCAAAATGTGGAATGTTTCATGAAGGTGTGGGCTTTTCATACAAGTACAAGAAATATGAAACATTTCAAGGTGGTTTCAGCATCAAAAATGTTCTTTGTTCCTTTCCTTCACGACAATTTTTTTTTACAAATTTCAAGTTACAAAATAGTTCAAGTTCGTTTCGTCATTGTTTTTTTCAAAAGAATTCAATAAGAAAGACATGAAATTCTCATGATGAAATCATAAAAGATTCTTAATATACGCACAATTTCTTTATTCTCATAAACCTGATTTTATTCTTTATCAGAAAAAGGAAACCCTCGACAATATTTCACCCAATAAATAAATGGACAAAATATTAAATATTTGGTATAATGTTTCAATAGTTTCAATTGAATGAGAATATTTTTTCTGATATTGTACGTGACACGGTCATCAAATGAGAGAAAATTTAAGCCTTTTAAGAAAAAGACACAGTGCAGAAATAAAAATGAATTGAGGCTACGATCTTCATAATAAAAGATTGCATCTTTTATTCTTTACAATGTGTAAAGATACATCTTAAGAAACGAATGACACTTTCAAATTGTTCATCAAAGACACGTCCCCCCTTGTCATGTCCATCCAACTTCTTGATTCTAATACACTGAGGACTCGAATTGACTGCACATGACATGATTAAACATGTGAATTACACAATTTATGAACCATTAGACTAGACTTCAAGTTTACGATTGGGATAGTTGACACTTTTTATTATCTCAAGAGAAAATTTTCATTTTCTCAACAAAGATAAAAATTCTTCATACGTAGTCTCTTTCAATTCTATTTTTTCTCCTTCTTTCTACGGGACTAGCTCAAATATATGTAATCTTGTTAAGAGAGAAAGATGTTTAAAAGTTTAAATATTTACACTTAATACACGAGACACGACGTGTGATTAGAATGAGAAGCGTCGTCGTCATCGTCAGGGAAGCAGAAACGGAGTGTCCAAATCTATAATAATATAGAGTAAAACCATATTGGCCCATCTACAATTGGCTTACACTTCACAGCTCCCATTTAACAGTCTCTCATTTTCTCTATTCAACTTTATTTCATTTCCATCCTTTTCATTTTCTACCAAAAAAAGAACTGGAAATTCCAAACTCAAATTCCGTTCTCTTGTTACTTTCCCTAAAGATTCAAAAGGAAGAGAAAGTTGAAAAAATAGATAAAAAGGAGTGGAAAGTTTTCCACTTTGAAATTCCTCAAAAAAAACTTGTTTCCTTTCTTTTAAACTAAATGCATACACTCAACACTCATAGAAAATATGGAAATTTTGTACAGATAGAAGACAAGTAGAGTCTATGAAAAAGAAGAAGAAAATTATTTACACATAATTTTGATCAACGGTCAATTAATCTGGCGTCTGTAGACTCATGAAATTAATTCTTGTCTAACTTTATTATGTGCCTTACATTAATTTTTTTCATCAAAGTCAAGTGAAAATTGGAATGGATTAGAATTCCATATCCGGGAATATTTTCTTTTTTTAATATTAAAAAGAAAAGTTTGAGTTGTTTTGAAGACTTTGGCATTTTTCATACAGATACTCGTACACAATTGAAAGAATTCAGTGATGCTTAAATAAAAAATGGAAGATGAAAACTTTTTTTAAAAATTCTTGTATTCATCATTTGTGTCCATTATGGTGGTAGAGTTATTCAGTGAAAATTGTTTTCTTTGGGATTAGAAAGAAAAATAATTCTGGTTCAATCTCCCCTTTCACTGACAGTGAAAGTGAGGGTGGGAAAAGAGGATGATCAAAAGACTTTTAATGACAAATGCCAAGAATAATACTCAAAGTAAAGATCAAAGTGCAAAGACAAAAATTTAAGGGGGAAGGTGTCAAGAATATAACCAAGAAAAATAAATAAATATCACTAATTTACAAAATTATTAAAATTAAATGACAATAATGACTCCACATGAAACGAGTGCTAACAAGATGAACAAAAATAGGTGTGAGTTAATTATGAGAAAGTTCAGGTTACAGTAAATTTCAAGAAGAGTCACGAAAATTCAAAGAAAGAAGGAAAAATGATGAGACTGGAATTTGGGACTATTTTTAGACTACATCTCTCAATTCTCCTTGTTTTGTCGAGCTTCTTGATATAAAAAAAGTGTATGAATATTTTTTTTATTGAGAAAATAGACATGGATGTTACATGTCAATTTTTTTTCTAAGTCTTCGTGCATATTCTACACATGTATCTCTAGTTTCCAGGTTGCAGAAATGTCAAATTTTGTCATTTCTGCACGTGCAACTCCAACATGAGTTAAAGGTTGTCGTGCAAGCAGGCATGACAACGAGTGAAAAGAAACTTTTTTTTTGTAAGAGTTAACCTAAATACATAAAATATTAAAGTTGAATTGCCATACTTTTTTTCTTGAGGCTCTCTTCCCTCACAATATATGACAACTAAAGGGAACCATCTTGTCTGTAAGGTAACTACAAGGGAGATGGTAGACTTCATAATATTTTATTTATGTGTCAATAAACTGTCTCACTCAATATTTCTAAAGTTTGGCATTGTGTCTATTGTGACGCGACAAAAAAAAGTTAAAAGTACGAGTAGGACTTTTAAATTTTACAAAAAGAAAATCTGTCAAAGAATGTAATACAGATATTCATCATAAAAATTTTTACATTATTTTTTTCCTTGTTCAACAAAGTACATATCAACTTACCGAGTTCTTTTATTCATGGTCCTTAACTAGCAAAACTTAGAAGGAAAATGGAAGTGTATGAAAGATTAAAAGTGGCTTAGAAATTTAGACGCATGTTCCTTAAGTACACAAAATCTTCTTCTTAGTACAAAAACTCTAGACAAAATCCAATTAACCATGACTTACCATGTACAAAATTTTGTACTCAAGCATTAAAGCTCTAGAGAGCTTTTGTAGTGGCTTAAAGATTACGAGGGAGGCGAGTCAAAAGGGTTCATCGTTGACTTTTTATTTTTTTGATGAATTTTTCAAGAAAAGTCAATTTAATGTACGAAAAATGGCAATTAACTCTCTGATGGGAACATATGCCAAAAAGGATGATTTTCTTTCCACGTGACTGCCAGTCTACTCTGAAATACTTTGTCACGCTGAAGGCCACTTGAAATACAAAAGTGGCCTGACAAGAAAATATTACAAATTGTTCATAAATGGAAACATGACTGGCCTACACTGTGTAGGCTACACATTGTGTTGTACACTATTAGTAAATTAAATGCATGTAGTTAATTATCAGGGAAGAAAACTGGAAGTGGAAATATTAATTGAGATAAGAAATCACTTCATATTACATGTACGTCATATATAAAAGAAGACCTTTATCGTTTTTCCTCTCCAAATTACAGATATGAGCTCTGACTCAGTTGCAAGATGCACAAGTAAAAATGTACAAATATTACAGCCCTCATATCGAAGCAAAATGGGGAAATGGAGACAATGAGAATTAACAATTAGAAGAAATTATTTTTCGTCTTCTTCGGTCACTACAGTAGAACGAAGAAGCTTCTTACTACGTAAGTCTCGTTTAACTTCCTATTATAGAGATAAATAAATGCAAGCTATACAAATGTGACCATTGATTGTGTTTGTCTTAACTGATGTAAAAGCAAACGCCTCTCTTGTGCAATGTAATCCACATTATGTGGTACACTACGTTTTTGTATCCGTACACATGTACATATGTGCATAAATACAAAGTTAACATATCTTTTTGGTCTAATTTGATACTCACAATTTGCCATTGTGATATTATTCTCATGAAATTAATGACTTTGTTTAGAACTTTAGAACCTACATTAAATCTCTTGCCTTTACTCATATGCAATATTTGTGTCTCACAAATTAGAGTATTTTACTTTCTACTTTCTTCTATTAAGTTAAAGTAAAAACATTAATGCTAATATTAATGCTAATATAACTTCATATCAGTACAGTGTGTCTGTACAAATACAAGTTTCAACTTTAAGAGTGGAGCAATAATTGAATTTGCTGTTTTCTCTGGATTTTCAACTTTAAAATTCTAAATTATTTTCAATTTGATGGGGAAAACAATCTTCCCATGTAAAATTAAAATTTTGTACTAATATGTGTATATTGTAGAAGGACTTTTTAAAGGGTACAAAAATATTGATTGGAATAGTCACCATGTGTAAAATAAAATGAAAGCATAGTCGATTTTCTAATCTTCCCTGCCCTGCATTTTTTACAAATTATACACTACAGACAGAATTCTGTGTTTATTAGACACAGAATTTGTATCTACCTGTACTACAGATGTTGTGCACACAATTATAAAATGTATTGAAAATACTAGTTCCAATTTTAATTCTTCTATTACAGACTACAGATACAACAAAAAAATTCACGAAAGTTGTTTTTAGTACTCATTAACGTGTAACTAATTGTACTGTTCTCAAAAATAAATTGTTTTTATTTGAGTTTGGCATCAGGTGTTTTCATTGATTCTCATCCTACTTTTCCCTTTGCTTTCCCTTTTAATACAAAATACGGTTGAGAAGCTCAAGAATTTTAATTGTTTTCTTGCCACCAAACAGACATAAGACAAGTCGATTGTAAAATAAAGCTAAAAAGCAAGTTTGGGAAATGAAAGACAAAACAAATAGTAGAAAAACTACAAAAAAAGATAGGAGAAAGCCAAGGAATTAAATAGAGAGAGAGAGGGAGAAAGTCAGACTCAAGTAACTGAAATCTGAGAAAAAAAGACAAGAGAAAATGTATTATGTTCCTATATATTTATAGGAGTCCTAAAGGAAACTCTTAAGAAAGCAAGGTAAGGTAAAATACCACCGACGTCACAAAAATCACAAGAATTAAAAGATGGAGAGCAAAAGAGAGTAAATAAAATGTATAGACTAGTCAACGTTTCCAATTGTACATATATGTATATAATTGGTGTTTAGATGAATTGGATTGAGATTGACAGATAGTGAGTGAGATGGAGAAAGAGAGAAAATGAATGGCATACAATAAATTTTTTCTCCTTTTTTTTACTTTCTTCTTTTACTACTATTTACTTTCTCCTCTTTGGATTATTGTTCAGTAATGCAATCGTGTAAGTTGACTGGCTCCAGTTCAGGAACTACATTACTTGTATTATACTCCCACAGTTCATTCTGACTCTGACACAGAGTTCATGGCATTGAAATTACTCTTTTCATTTCAAGCAAAAATATTTACTGTCCTCTCCCTTGATGTCTCTTTCACTAGTTTCACTGAAGAGTACAAAGAAAACAATAAAATGACGTTACATTACAAGGGAGGAGAGCAAAGAGATTCCTAAACCAATTCCATGGAAATTACCATAAGGCCCTCATCATCAAATGAGTCTGTGAGGGAGTGAAAGTATAGTCTGTTTCATAAAGCTAGTCTACCAAAAAAGTCAAAAAAAATTTGTGATATTTTGCATAATACAATTTTTTATACTGGCTATAATTGTGTAGGAATGCATCTTTTGTAAAGGGAGGCTTTTGCTTTGTTATACAAAATTTCTTATGATGATGGATACTCTTGTGAGAATTTAATTAATGATCATTATGAATACATCAAGTGCTTCATTATAAGAGTCTCCATTTGATTGATTACTTGGAACCTACTAGTTGGGACTTCATTATAAAATGCTTCGGGTTATGATTCTCAATATATAATGACTACCTATGTATATAATAAATATAGATGTATATGTATACTTTAAAAATTATTTTTTAATAATATCAGAAAAAAATATTTCAAGTCAAAATATACCAAAAAAATATCACAAAACATTAAAAATGTGCTATTATGTGTCTGTATAAGAGAAATGATAAAATAGAAAGAATATTGTCAATAAAAATATCTGTCAAATATTTATGTCAGGCTTAATTAAATAATACAAACATCTAACCACAATAAAGTTAACATTTTTTCACTATAAAATATTTGTATGAGAATTCGCATTGATAAATTTAATTTATTGCATTCTTTAAAAATAGTGTTGTGAATTTAATTAGTACATGTAGTATGTATAATTATAAAAATTATTGTAAAAAAATATTACGAAAGTTGAAAATTAAATTCTGTTGTTTAAAAAATTGCGTGATATTGTTTTCTATAAAAAAAGAGAATAAAAGGAAATCTAGAAGTGTAAACATTCAATAAATTTAACTCAGGTAAGCATCAACCGTACCATCAACAATTGATGCGGTTGACGGTTGACCCAACATTGGTAGTTGGTACAGAATTGAGAAATAAAGGCCTGTGACCTGAAAGACGGATACAAGTGATTCATTTTCTTTTGTATTTTTCAATCCGAAACCACCAGCTTCACTTGAGATTTTACCAGTGTAAACTGCAATCATAACAACTGGAGCATGGCAAAGTGCAGAAGCCATTGCGTACACATGAGACAGGGTCTCAAAAAAGAAATAGAAAAACACGAGACAAAAGGATAAAAAAGTAAGCTTCATTGGAATCATTCCAATTGTTGTTAAAACAAAAACCCAAAAAAGTGCTCTATTCAACTAAACTTGAAAAAAAGTACATGATATTAGAGAGTAATATTTGTAATTTAGTTGTAAACAACAAGAAAATTATATTTTCTATAAAAAGTTCATAAAAATTCTACATTTTTTACGGCCCACAACAACACATGATTCATGTGACATTGAAGCTTGAAATGTCCTTTAGACAAACACATTGACGAATTATTTTCAGTATTTTTCTGGTTCAAACCAAACTTTTTTTTTACTTGACTCCTTATAAAAGCGACGAAAGAGAGAGAGAGAGAGAAAGTAATAAGTAGAGCAATAACAAAAAGCAAACCCACAAAAATGTAGAGAGTAGGACTTAAATGTGAAAAAGAGGAGAGGAAAGAATTAAGAGAAAAGGGGGTAAATAAAAAGTTGAGTTTTAGTTAAAGAGAAAAAAATCCTTCCTTGATTGGTTACTCTACTAGAGAGCCACCAGTTTTCCTTCCAATTTCTGTTAGTGATTGAAAGTTCGTTGGAGGGACTTCGTGGTTGTAGAAGAGAGAGAGAGAAGAGAAAGTGTAGGGAGTTTGCATTAGAGCGAATCCTTTTTTTTCTAGTAGTGCAGTTTCACAGTAAAATCTTTGTGCATATGCACTCACACTGTGTATCGACTGGGAGAAGAGAAAGTCGTAAAAAAATTCAGTGGTGGTCCTTCCTATTTGCCAATTGGCACTATATTCTTTATATACCATAGGCACAGTTGAGGTTCTTTTTTTGAATAGTCTCTTTTTTCACTGGAAAAAAACTTGAAGGAAGCAGTCCAAGGGAGAGACGAATGAGTTGTGAGTTTGAGAGGCACGAGTTGTGACTCTTGAAGAATTTCAAAATATAATGACAAGGACAAGTAGAGCACAACAACGAAGGGAGACAAACTATTAGATAAACTCTCTTGCATAAGTGCTTCGTGGCGTATCTGTATTTTTGGGTTATTTTTATTTTTGATCGCTTCCCATTTTTTTTCAAGACTGTAACCACACATACATATATTTTCACAACTCAAAACTCGTCAATCTTTTTTTGTCTCTTTTTTCAAAAAAAGGAGGAAAAAGAAGGAAGCTCGTTTTCAAAAGTTTCTTTATAGACAACACACAAGAGTGTCGTATAACGTTAGAGGAAAGTTTGAATGCTTTTTCTTGTCAAACTTTCTCCGCTTTTTCTTTTGAGTAAAAGTAGAGAGTGAGCTAATCGAAATAATTCTTACAAAAAAAACCATGTCCTTTTTTACGCTAAACTTTATCTCCCCAATACTTGAACTACCAACAGGTGACAGAGGGCTGGAGATTCTATTGGCTATTTATTTGTAGAGTAGAGGTATAGAGGACATAGAGCTATGTGGTTTGTGGTAATCAAGCTCTGCTAGTGACAATGAAATGTAAACAAAAATAGTTGGAGGGTGTGTGGCCAATGGGGGTACAACAGTTAAAAACCAAAACGACGTCATAAAAAAGTTGTAAAGATAGCCATCCGCTATCCCATTACACAAACTACCCGGGTGACACATGTAGTCATAGACGCATAGGTAGTAGTACCTCAGATGCGGCATCAGTCCAGGTCATGCTGTTTAATTTACAAACCTTTGTCAAATGACTACCTAACACAGAAAAATGACCTGAATTCCCATTTTTTTCCAAACATTTAGCACGTAATTATAAAGAATAAAATTGCACATAAATTAAATTCTAAAATTTCGAAGATTTACCAGTCGGATCACGGTCACTCCGCCATTGTAAATGTTCTTTTGGGATGACCTTTTCAAAATTACCATGACGGCGCCGATGGCGGAAAGCGGTCTGGAATATAATTTCTGGATTATTTCTTATTTAAATTAAATTGTGGTATAAGTACCCATATAACTAAATTCTTTTGCTGAAATGTCTTGAGAGAATTTTCTACGCAGTAAGAAGAAGGAGAGGCGCAATAACTAAAAACAAAAGGACTTTACTTGAACGCCCACATAGACTTGGAAAGTATTAAACCATCCATAGTAATCTTTTGACAATAAACAATGGTCGTCCTGATTAATTAATTAGTTTACAATACTAATCATTTTCAGGAAGAAGAAGACAAAATAATTTAATTTTCCATTCTCAATTCAATTCCTGAACATGACATTTGTAAGAGACAAATCTCCACTTGTATATGTACACAGACACAACACACAAACTAAAATATTTGCTAAACAAAGATACAAGTGAATTTTAAAACAATTTATTTTATGTCAAAATATCTCACTTGTAAATATTTTCTTGTGGCATATGTAAAATAATAAAAGGATTGTAGTCTCATTTTCTCTTCACTTCAGGTGGGAGAGTGATAGAATGATGACATGACAATTTCTCTACTCTCCAAATATTATACGACCCATATTTACCCCCCTCCCCATTCTTCTTTCTTTTATGAAATGAAGTGGATGAGAAATTCCCCCTTTTTTTGTGTATGATTTATCCCAGCTGCAAGTGAAAGCTGTTGTTATACTTGACGTAGAGGACAGCCATTGGGAAATGGAGAGAGAGAGATTCAAGAGTGACTTCAATATTAACGCTCCAAATACAAAATGCTTTCTTCAACTTTATCTTTGTCTAAAAATCCCAACGGAAGTTGTCCCATGTCAACCCTTGCGGCAAAGAGAAAGTCTGGATTATCATAATATTTAATTTAATCCTCAAAGAACTAAATTCATCGTCAGCTTAGAGAGAGAGAAAGTGAAAGTGTAAAAGAAAGGAAGGAAGAGGTTAAAATATTTGTGGATTTGAAGTTAAACGGAAAAAAATATTTAGACATATAAAAGAAAGTTCCATATTTCATAGAACGTCATAAAGCCAAGAATTAAATGGAGGATATTTAATAAGTAAGATCAATCTTTTCATCTTTTCTTTTCTCTTAATATAAAGTCAAAGTCTCCAATTGAAAAAAGATAAACGGATTTTCTCCTCACTTTGGTGTGTTCCATGTGTCTGTATGCCTTTGACGTTGTCACTAGGACTAGATACATCAAAGATTGGGAGGCTGATGACTTTCCCTACGTATTTTCTCCAACTCTCTCTCTCTCCGTTTAGTCTTGTACGGTGAGAATTGTATGAGGTTGAAGCTGAGACTGAATTTCTCATGTGCAGCTCTCTCAATTTCTGTCTTTCTCTCTCTGTGTGCCTGAAGAAGGATCCGGCGATGGTAAAAACGAAAGCAACAGAGAAAAAGCAACTGACAGACGCAGATCAGATCACACCGGTGATACTTGGTGAACGTGAACAAGTGTGTGTGTAGTTGATATTTTGGGGTTCCCCCATATAACGTTAAATCTAAATGGGAATTTAGATTGGGTACTTACCTATTTAGTGTAGCCACCTCCACTGTCTACATGTTTCATCCTCAACACGCTCCTCCACAATAAACAAGAAACCAATTCGGGGTAAGGGAAAATGCTCTCGTGTAAAATAATAAATTAAAATCACCAGTCTCTCTAAAAACAACACAAACCACAGTCTCAACATTACTAGAGTGAGAGTGCAGTGACTTTGATTATTTTTTATTTTTTGGTGTCATCATTTTATTAAAATGCTACTCATTTTTATTGTCCATGAATATTTTATTCAAGTGAAAATCTGAGTTAACCATAAACCATTTCCTGCAGTACAGACTAGAGACAGTTCAGTTAAATTATAAACGTTGAGAGAGAGAGAATAATAATAAAAAGTTTAATGAGTGAAAGAGGATTATACAATAAAAAATTCAATTTTCTGGTTGGGTGAAATTAAGTGAAAATATATAACAAGTTTTTTGGAGTGAAGAATCTCAAATAATAAGGAGAGAGAAAAAAAAGAAAGTAATATAAAATATTGTATGTGTTATGTATTTTTTTCAAATTGAGAAAATTCAATTTCAAGGTAACCTTGAGGGGAAAAATATCTCTCTTCTGATGAATATCTTAAGTGGAGTAGAAAGTTCCTCGTGCCCATGGTGTCGGTCTTCTCCTTTCGGTTTTTGAACACTCAATCAAAGTGAGAGTAAATTAGAAAATTTAACAAAATAACGTTACACTACATTTTAACATGATTCAAGTGATTGAGGAAGAGGCTAAGGACTAAAAACTTTCTCTTGTCTATATCTCTACCTACACAAGACATGTAGGATTTGTAGGGAAATTACATACAAAGTAAATCATTGGGACGACACAACTTTGTCTAATTTCAATTTCCCATGATGAGTAGAGTGTAACGACTAAATAAATCAATTTGGAAATAACGCTACAAATTTTATCTTCACTTTTACATTACTTTCACTCTATCCAACTTAGAGAAAGTTGTTGCAGATGAATTTGTGTAAAAAAATCAGTTTTCATTCCAAAATCTCTTGAAGAAGCAGGAAGAACTAGTAAAAAAAAGATTTGGTTAGAAAAGTACAACAATTACAAGAAATTGGCAGTTAAAATAAAATATTTAAAAAAACAGGTGTCAAGTTCATGCTTTACAACTCTAAATTTGTTGCCCCTTCAGAGTGTCACGTGAGTGAAAGAAAATATTGAGGAAAGGAGAAAACTAAAAAAAAAACTTTCTATGGGTCATTGAAAAAACTGAGTGTGAGGAGTGTTAGAGTGACAAAAATTTGGACATTTGACAAAATGGTGTGTGTGTGGTGAATTTGTAAAATTTGACCTCAATTCCAAAATCAATCTTGTGACAATGAAAACTTTTTACTTAACCAAATTAATCTACATGTGTCTCATCATCCTCCTGTCATGGGGTTTGGGAAGTGTGGAGGGAGCCAAAGGAGGGAAAATAAAATTAGGAAATAATAAAACAATTGAAAATATTCATCAAATTAATCCCATCACTAGAAAACTAGTCAAAAATAATAGTACAGACTTAAAAATAAAACAAAACACAACCCACAAATATCAAGACATATGTTCCACCAAAATATTATTCTCTGAGACTGAAAATGAAAATGCCTCCGTGACAATAATGTTGGGAATACAAAGTGAGAGTGAGGATAAAAATAGTGGAGGACTGGGTTTAAGAGAGAATATAAAAGATCCTGATTTTAAATTGAGTCATGCTCAACTCATTTTAGAATTTAGTGGTGAATGTTGTGGAAAAAATTGTCAATATAATAATAGTCAGAGTGGCATGACGGGATTTAGTGATGACCTTTTTCGTTGGGGTCAGTCTAATTTTAGTCCTGTCACGTCAGTTCGTTCACAATTGATGGGAGCAGCATGGTCTCGTGTTTTTGAGGAGTCAGAGCTTGTTAAATGTATATGTCCTACATTGTACTCGAGGGAGACGATTGAAGATTTACTTCCTCTCACTGACACAACAATAGACTTACAACATTATTGTGTCACTTCTGGACGTATCATTGTCAATATGAAGCCCATCATCGATGACTGGATTCACATTCAACCCGACTTTTATGATCGTTCTCTTGACTCTCTTGTCTTCTCTATGGTCATTGAGGCAAACAACTTTTCTCCTTTTGCTCTCAAGGCCAATCCTAAACTCCGCATGGATTATTTTCTTGATCGTGAGCTCTTCTTTTTTATTATTAAATCCTCTTTTTTTTCTCTTAGTAATAGCCTTGTCCATTCTTCTTGTCTGTTTTCAAGTCTTAATTATTTTTTGGTTGTTTATCTTGTCTATTCTGATTTTATCTTTACTAAAGATTCTTTAGTCCTTTATAAAGATTGCATATATGTATATACCAAAGAGCTAGTTATTTACTGATACAAAAACAATTTTGCAATATTAATAAAAATTCTTTTCACTTGTCCAGTACAATCTGTGCACCATAAAATTAAGGAACAAAGTTTTACACTAAATTTACATGATTTATCATGAGGGGGAGTCATTTTTCAAATTGTGTGTATCTTTCATGTGATATAAAGCTACCATATGTAGTCTTAGAATTTTTTTTAAAGTTTTATTTATTTTACAAAATAAACTTGATACACTCCAATATGCATTTGCATCTCTATAAAAAGTTTCAATGAGCTTTTTTCAGTTTCAAGTGAAAGAATTAAGGTCAAATGAAAATTTTTCTTTCATATTTAATTAAATATAATGAATATTCTCTAATTTTCTACACGGCAAATAAGTAAATTAAAATATATTTGTTCTCCTCTATTGTTCCTGAATTCCAAGACAATTAAATTTTTTTTTAAAAAAAAGTCATGCAGCATGATAAAACAAGTAAGAGTGTCTTTAGTTGACTCGAGGCGGCAAATAAATTGAACAACATTGTTGAGAAAGAAACAGATGGAAAAGATCTAATTAAATTTATTACAAAAGGTTTGTAGGCGAGACTACTTTAAAAATATCAAGAAAAAAACTTAATGGAAAATGAAAGAGGCTTAATGAAGTTACAACGACCTTCTTTCTCTCTAGGCAAAGTCTCTAATGAAAAGTTGAGAGAGAGAGAAAGGAAGAGAAAGTGTCTAGTCAGTGCTCAATATGTTTAAATTTAAAAGTATGACAGAGAAATGGAATCCAATCTCTTGTGTGTAATACCTAGAAACCCAATTTTGATGGAATTGAAACTCTATCAATCTTGTACAACTGTTAAAGTTAAATGGGATAGTAGTAGGGCACTAGTCACACCAATTTAATCTAATTAAATAATATGGCATCCCTCCCATCTCATAATACATAACATTTAACTTGACACACTTTTAAAAATTCTTTTTGTTGAGAAGGAACCTCCCGTCAAAGTTCAAAGTCAAGCAGATAGATGCACTTTAGAATAAATGGCTTCGAAATTTGACAAGTGTATCATTTCTTTCTACTTTCACTCTCACTCTTAGTTGCATCTAACACCATTACAGATACACTTACGAGGTATGTGTAGTACAATAAAAACATTTTGTTTCAAGTTAATTAAGACAAGAGGTTAATTAATTAAAGTTATGTATATTTTAGTTTAAATTCTACTCTCTAAAACTCTTAGTCTCTTGCTCTTTGCAACTACTCATGATGCGACACCCACGTTGGATACATGGTACGTGTAGTACATTTGTTCCCCTCGAGTACTTTGAGTTGATTACAAGTCCTTTGGCTTTCATCAAATTTATGTCACAATTCAGAGAGTACACATGTATATATAATAATATGTACATGTATAAATGCAACTATTATTATTATTAGAATTGTTCTCACTACCAACTCTCTAACCCCCCTGTACAACTTTTATGCTCTTCATTATGATTGTGAGAGAAAGTGCTCGAGATCAAGGAGAAGAGGAGAAAAAATTGTTGTTGTTCATTTCCCCGAGAATAAATTGTCTGGAAAGAGAGAGAGAGAGAGAGAGAAAGTAAATTGCATAATATTACATTAGCATTATAATATTAAGGTTTTTTTTGCATTTTCTCTACTGCATAATATTCATAATGTGGGACACGACTGGAGAGAATGTAGCTTTTCTTTGAGGTTATAAAATTAAATGTTTAAAATTCCCATGTACTCCTAGACCAAAACCCAAACTGCGTGAGTTCCCTCATTCACTTTCTCTCCCTCGCTTTAAAATTTGAGAAAGTACATGTACCCATGTAAGACATATAGAAGAAAGTTTCTTGACTCCTAAATGGAAAGTAATGATACTTTCCCCCCATACTTGTAACAGTAAACAAATGTAATTATGCCTTAATCTCTATATATGTATAATAACTGAGTATGTACTTTGTGGTCGTGTATATTTACATACATGTGTATAGTCAAACTACTTTTATATGATAATCCATATAATAAATTTTGAGTCCCTGAGTCCTTTACAACACTAAATGTCATGTGCTTTCTCTCCATATTTAGAATCCTTTGCTTCTTCAACTCCAAGCCATTTTACAATATTCTCCATGTACAGATCTACGTATGTGTACACTCAAAATTATATCAAAGCATGGGGAGAATCAAACTAGAAGTGAAATGAGTCATCTCAAATATTTCTCCAGCTTTAATCTTCTTTTTGAATGTCATGTGAACATATGGAACGAGTTAATGTAATTCTCAATACAAAACTTTCTCTTTCTTTGTTTCTCATTTCCTGTCTCAGTCAATTCAGAATTTGAATCAATTTTTTGACTAATTATTTTTGGCGTACCTTTTTTTTGAGGGTAATATTATTGGAAGTACAATTTTATTTTTTATATTTTCTTTGATTAACTCTTGAAATTCTAACGAAACTACGGAGTACTTTAGTGTACAAAAGAGCCTAGATTTGTCTGTGTGAATTCCCGCATACATCCCACTGCAGTACTTCATTTGGGGACTTGAATATTTAATGTCATGGATAAAAAGTACCAAAAGTACCATGTGTGTCAAGTTGAGTGCAGATACGAGTATTATGCCATTGTTTTTTTAGGAACATACTTGTACTCAAATTTTGTTTTGATTAGTTCAACTCCCCTCTCCTCTTCTCCCTCTCTGTCTCTAACAGCCAGCTATTTCATTGTATTTATAATATTATTTAAATATATTCAATGTACAGGGTGAATTTTTCCAAAGTATATGGGAGTGAACGGGGACAATTTCCCCAACTTTACCATGTTAAAAGATTA